>JAJMEM010000025.1:0-157520 GCA_030574135.1 Petasospora petersonii
CCCTGGTTTCTCTAAGTTAAAACACCTCATTTCACAGCATAAGACTATGGGAACTACCAGGAGAGTCACACACACTTATCCCTCGGTTTAGAACATGCACATGTCTGTCAGTCGAGAATCTTGTCCGATAGCGTTCTCAAGAGCAGTCCCGATATCATCACTGATGGTAACATCCAGCCGGTGTAAAAGTTCTCAAGACCACCGTAAAGTTCTGGTCCACGTCTCAGTGCTCCATCATTTCCTGTTTAGCAAGCTTTGAAATTTTATTTGAGGGCAGTGACAGAACACAGTCGACTCTGCTCAGCATAGGAAAGCTGACTCAGAATAATTCATTCCCAGAATCACAATGGTGTGATCTATTCCACTCCTAACAACAACAATGGTATCAATCCTGAAATTTCCAAACTCATGGACAGGAGAACGTTCTGGATCTATCAGAAAGTACCAGTTGCAATTGAGGTATGGTGATATTCATCAAGGCGTTGTGGGTCACCCAGGAAGACTTCGTCGAACTCAACGCCCCAAAAGTTAGAGGTCCAAAATGAGCGACCTGGAAACTCCGGACTTACGAACAATTAAAGGTCCTAATAATGTGAAGCTACTACCTGTTGAATTCTATCAAGCCTGTGCCAATCACTCAATCACAGTAGTTGTGGCCAGAAGACCAGTACGTCGTGTATGCGTAAAGTCGGTCCAGGATGGTGCACTAAATAAAACACACTTATTCGCACGTAAATTATGACCAAAGTACACAGTGACACAGGTATACATGACACTACAAAGCTCTGAAGAAATATGTCCTATACCTGAACATGGAAGCTTAAAGAGCTATGGTGGAAATGCCTGCAATAGTGGCTAACCCAATAAATACAGGGTGGGCCCAACAACACCCGCAGATCTCATTAGAGAGTGGACAATATCCAACATAACTGAACAACATAATTCAATGTTGTATTTATCTACAGATTGTGGCAGGGTCGATCTGTGTTCGAGTGGTTCTCTTCACCGGTTTGGGTTCTCAAGAGCCACTCTCCTGAAGCGTTTGTATCAACATGAGGGTGTGCAATCAAGTTCCATGATCTGATACAAGCTCTTATACAGTCCTATAGAGAGATGTGTAGTATGTGATGAGCTGTCCAACTTCTACAGCTCTAAATAAAGCTCTTGAGAGACCTTCATAAGAACTGGAGTTAAGCGAAGTAGGCTGTCCTTCAAGTGTTGACTACCTACAAGAAACAAAAGTTTTCACCGCTGATGAATTATAGGATCGTTCTCTTTTACCTATCAGACAAATCAAGAGGTCCAATTCACTTTAAATGGAGCGCAAATAAAGATATCGGAAGACTCACTGGATGAGGGTTTTTGGAGTAAGACCTTGAGTGTCTGTTACCATCTTCTGATATTTTTCAGATGCAAGTTAGGTTGTGGATATGTCTCTAGACTTCTAGCAAAGATAGAATGTTCTAAATCTTTGACGGGGGTCTTTTTTCTTGAAAAAGCGGGGCGTAATATTAACGATCGTAATATATATGGGAAGATAAGTAGAATACTTCAAAGTATACCTTAGCAAAAAAACCCGTGTCCTTCCTTGGCAATCCAATTTAATGGCTGTTGCATTTTTATAATTTGTTGCTTCTCTGATTGCTAAGGTCTTTTACATTTAACCCCAATTCTTGTCTCTCACAACAGTATCTTGACTTACTCAGACCCACCTCCACTCTTTGTGACTGTCCTTTACTACCATTTCGGAGCAGCGGCGGGAGCGAAGCCGACCTAATTTCAGTGGTAAATCGTCATAAGCCCTTTAATCCCCAATGTTCACTCTACTTGCTTGTAAAACTATTTATCGGTATTCGGTCATGTCAACCGTCCTCGTGCCCCATGTGAAACTCTTTATCATCTTTACAAAGTTCTCCAATCTCAGAGCATACTTGGTTCAGTAACTCCCATAATATTCAACTCGCGATTCCTTCGTCCTTTTGAAATTCATGATGACTTCTTAGGTCCGGCGTTCACTTATTCCGTAGTCCGTGAGCACCACAATACAGTGTCTTTGTCGCTGGCGATTGGTCCATACCAATTCAATGTAGTTATCAAGCTTGATGTACCGTTAAGTATAACTCAAACCAATAGCAAGTTTGTTGTTGCTCAAGAGAGGGGGTATACCTGCGTGCTTGCCATACATTTGATAGATGACAAGTTGCACACAGCTTAGCCGGACTTCCAGATCTAGTATTGCTATAGGAGCGTAGTCACTCGAGTATTTCTATACTGCATGAACTGAACTTATCAACCCAGACATACTACGGAACTCAGTATAAGTGTACCGGTAGTTCATAGTCCTATGATACTCCTAGGTTCTGGAGAGTGATGTGTTAGGCTGAAACTTATAACTAGAGTGAATAAATACCAAAACATCAAAATTATGGTAAAGCATTTGGAAAAGTTTACATTAAAGTTGTTGAAAGCGTAATATTAGGTGAAGCTTCAATTATATCAAGACATTTTTGGAAAAAAGTCCTTAATCTCGAGACAACTCATATCTTATGATTGAAAAGATTTTAAAAGATCAAACTATTTTACCCCTATAACCTCTGGATGGCGAGCTCTTGTATTTAATAGAAAAGCTATTGGTACGGGTGTTTTTGAGATGTCCGGATGAATGTCCGGGTGTTTTGTGAGCGCACCCAAGAATGTCTTATTATCGCTAATTGGTGTGGCAAACACGGAACTTTTTAAAACAATGTTACCAATATACCTTCAAAAGCATTATATGATCTATCCATATGAGCTAATTATACCGCTGGGGAAGCGGTTTGTGCTCACTGACTCCAATTCTTTGAGACGTTTATGCACCAAGCCTTCACGGTGATGGGACTATGCAATTTGTTCTCAGTTCACGCACAAGACTGGACGTGAATACCACCCTCATGTTTCCCAAGCAATCAAAGGAACCTATCTTAAAGTCAAAAAGTATTTACCTTGAAGTTAACAGCCATCCATTGACCACAAGAGCAGAACCTGTCCCATTGACCTCCACAAGCCCACGTTAACGCAAGATCGCAATGAAAGGCTGGAACTTTAATTGATCTTCTTCATAGAAACTTTGACGTAGAGTTTATAGTACTTGCTTTATATACCTACCAAGCTTAACCTATATTATCTAGCACACCGAGAACTCTTGTAAAAATTTATGGGAACAGATTATTTCCTATTCGGGTTTGGGCCAGGCCTCAGCAAGGTTTCTCCCTTTAACGGCTCTATTATCTTCTTAAATCTAGTCAAATACTTTGACAATATATTTATTTCAACTATTCCTCTCTAGAAATACTATGAACAACTATTCTATTTTAATATTTTGTATACGTTATTGCGCTATTTTTGCCATCAAATACTCCAAGAATCTTACCGCTAATTATCTCAGGTTTTCTAGTGACTCGGGTAAATCTCTACTTTGTCGATCAAAGCTAGTACGGATATGTGATAAGAAAAAGATACATATATCTTGATATGTAAGTAAAATAGAGAGAAATCAGAAAGAAAGAGAAGATCATGTCCTCATATCGTTCAGGCAGCTGTTTCCAAGTGCTTAATCGATCCACGTTTTGCTTCGTTGAACTTGTGGTGTAACTTGGCTTCAGTATGGTCGATACCATCGCCAAAGACTTCAGCAACTTCCTCCAAAGTACGACCAGATGTTTCTGGGAAGGTAAGGATTACAATGACTGTTTCGACTCCCAAGATACAGCAGTATACAATATAATACTTCCATTCAATAGCGTCCATGGCAATTGGGTTAACGAAGGAGTTGTAAACTAGAACAACCTGCATCCAGAACTGGAACAAGTTGATGCCCTTTGCTCTGTGAGAGTATGGTAAGATCTCAGTAACATAGAGATAAGGCAAACCGTTTGCACCAATGTCATAGCATAAGTAGTAGAGGAAAATCATAGCAAGAACACCATTGGCCAAGGATTTATCCTCAAAGTTCTTCTTCTGGTTCTCAGCGGACAGAGCGGTCCAAATGATATAGGTTAAGAGCATACCAACAACACAAGTTATGAACATAGTTCTTCTCTTGAAGAAGGTACAAACAGCGCAACAGACAGAGCAAATCACAAAGTTGTAGATCATGAGACACATATTAATCAAAAGCTGCTTTGAGGTGCTTGTGATACCAATGGAGTTCAATACTTTGTTCAAATAGTAGGAAACTAAACCGTTACCCGAAAGCTGCATCATGGTAGAGATGAACAATACGAGGAATATTCTCTTTCTGTACGATGGTCTTTTGTAGAAATCAGTGTAGCTAGAGGTTGCACCAGCGAGTCTCTCAGTCTCCAATGCAGCTTCAATTTCTCTCATCTCAAAGTCAACAAGAGCAGCAGCTCTTGGGTCAGAGGAGTTACCTGTGTGGTGCTTGAGCAATATGGCTCGGGCCTTTTCATGTTTACCTGTGGCCATTAGGAAACGTGGTGATTCAGGAACCCACCAGATCATAGCCAGCTGGACGACTGGGAAAAAGCCCTGCAGGTAGGATGGAATTCTCCAGCACCAGTTGTTATCAATGTTTCTTGTCAAGTATGTTACAACTGAAGCAACAGTTGCGCCCAAATACCAGTTGATGTTGTATGCAAAAGTTGAAGTTTCACGGTGTTTTGGGTAAGCAAGTTCGGAAATTAGCGTAGGGGCTCCAATGGTTGCAATACCAGACCCAGCACCGATCACAAGTCTCGAGCACAAGAAAAAGGCATAGTTGGTGGACAAACCCTGCAAGATAGCACCAAGGAGAGTGAAAGCCTCACCAAGGAAGACAACGAACCATCTACCGTACTTGTCACATAACCAAGGAGCAATGAAGAAAATGAAGATACAACCAAAGGTACCAGCACCAGTTAGGGCTCCAAGAATCTGTCCTGTTGGGTTACCCATGTAGTTTCTCCAGTGCTCCAAGGACTGCAGACCGTTAAGCATGGAACCATCGAAACCGTTATTGGTGGCAGTCAAAGTAATGGTAGAGATGTGCAACGCCAAGATTGCCAAGTGAGGAACGCGATACCAAGGTCTTGTTTCGTAGATATAATCGTCAATCGTTTCTCCGGATTTCAGATTGTCCAGCTCTGCGGAACCTATCTGGTGAGAAGGCTCCTTAATAATCGAGTTGTTGTCAGACATGATGGTGAAGGATGGGATGATGATGAGTTTACTTAAAAAAAAAGAAATCGTCCTCCTCTAGCTACAGGGGGTTGTGTGGTATTTTATATATTTATACAGATTTGGAGTATATTCACACAGGGCAGCCACAACAAAGTGGTGAATGATCATATCGAACGCTTAGTAGTTTGAAGGAGAGGGGTTGCAGCTGCAATAAGAACATGGTGCCTATACTTCTCAGATACGAAGGGTATAGGCTCGACAATACGAGAGGTATAGGCTCGGCACCCCCGTTTCATGTATAAATTAAAAAATAAAATAGTATACAAAGACAAATGCATTATGCAAATCTCTGGGGTTGTTGAGTCTCATGCCGAAAAGGGAGTTAAAAAAAAAGTTACCATTCATTATGCAGCAACAAGTGGGTGTAAGAAATTTCTAAACTGTAAGTACTTAAGTACATTTAAAAGAACAAATCCCATACAAAAGCTAAGACTTACCCCTCCTGTCACCCACTCCCGGATAATATTTCTTCCGAGAATTCGGACGGGATTACAGCAGTTGTTGGTGGAAGAACGCTTGCAAACAGCAAAACCCCTAAAGCTCACTGTAAAGAAATCACTAAACTTTGTTGTTTGTCCACAACTTGCTGCAATGTTGGCTGCAAGAAAGGTCATTTATTAAAGTTTCAGTCATCAGCGGGGTCAAGAGACATAACACTTGATTCCGACTCAAATTAACATCCTAAATCAGAGTATTCTTTTACCATGGATACATCACATGACGAAAATAAGAACTAGATTGAGACAGAATAAATTTCACTCATTTACAACACCCGCCAAGCCTTTTTTTCTTGGAAGGGTGGGGGTGCTCATGTAAAGAGGGAGAGGAGAGATGATGGTGACCAATTAGCTTCCCTGTCTATTTCGGATAGACCCTAAAACTCTAAAAATACTTGTTTATTCTCATCACCTCATTAACTTTACCGGAGTTGATTTGAGATCTATGAGTTCATTTTTGGAGCCAAAAGAAAGTTATATCACCCCCAGATGATTACTTTGAGGAGAATGACCCTTCTTTGTTTTTGAGACTGAAAGGACAAACCAAGAATGTTGGGAAACCAAATTGTGAAAAGTAGTTGGTAATTGGACGTTCCAGAGTGCAGAAGGCAATGGTTTATCTCTAAAAGAGTCTATCCATCGAGGAAGGAAGTTTTGTTTGGTTGTACGATCAGTTCTCAACTCTTTTGATCCGTTAGGCTCGACTGTTGGGGTTGAGACCACTAACATTGATGTTTTACCCCTCAACATATTACTATTGAGGAGTAGTGTAGAGATATTATTTGAAATTTGGGTTAACAGCTCAAGCTTGATGAGATCGAGGCGGGGTGATCACTCAAGACTACCTATCTTGTTAGCGAATAACAAGTATTCTCTGTAGTACGTGAAAGCTCTTTCTACTGGAGAAAAAAAGCGTTAGTTCAGCATATTCTTTTGCCGTTGTACTTGTTAATACATAAAGTAGTCTTTGGTATCGTCTAGTTTTCTTTGGCATGGATCTTACGACCCTGAATCTGAACAGAGCTGAATGGCACCTCAACTGCGAGGCCCACATCAAAGGTAGGGTACAGTTCGACACTGAAAGTACCCTCAGAAACACTCTTGGAAAGAACAATACCAGAAAAGTAGTCAGAGAATTTGGCTTGAATCAAATCTCCGGCGTCAACAGATTCCAAATATTTATCCTTTGCATTAAGATCTGGCGCCCTGGAGGCTAAATCTTCTCTGTGGAATTTGCACCAGGCATCTAATGGGTCATCACCAAGATAGACACCAGCTGCGAGAGCACAGGTTGCATGGTAAGCTCTTGAACAAGTTGGATGGGAACATTGAAAGCAAGCACCGACATTCTTTTTCTTACAGAGCAAGCATTTTAGTCTTTTTCTTGGAAGTGAAACGTCTTTAGCACCAACAACACATTGTATATTGTTCAAAGTCTCAATGGAGACACCCTGAATCATCTGAGCACATATTTTATGACAATAATCAGCTTTTGACGTCACGCCAAGAAGCACTTCACGAGTAGGGAGGAGTGTGAATTCTTCAAATTTCAGCTTGCTCCCTATACTAAGTTCATGTGGACAGAGCAAACAATGAGAATGTTTTCGGAATTGTTTGGGAAGACACTTCTTTTTCTTTGTTTCATGAGCCTGGTCTGCAACGTTTGGTAATATGCGTTTCATTGGAGATGTTTTCGGAGAGATCTTCGTTTGTATTCTCTCGGTTCTCTGCTCATCTTTTTTCTTAGGTTGTTTGACAAAGTCCTCTCTGAACCTTTTCATTAGCGTCTCCAGATTGATACCAACAGAATCTTTGATGCACATACACTTTGAAGTTGTCATCCCGTATTCAAACCATTCCTCAAGGGCAAAATTGACCGATTCTGCCACGTTATACCCGTAGTTCATTCCGGCGTGGTAGCCATATGGATAAGTTACCATGAATTCTCCCTCATTATGCACAACCTTGTTAACCTTGACCCCTCTTGCTTCAAGAAAAGCTGGTGATACAAGAAATGTCTTGTGTCTGAGAAAATCTGGGCAGTTATCGTACTCGCGAGGGAAAGTTTCCCTCATCACCATATCAAATCTGTCCTTATGTTCTTGAGGGATAGAGTACCACTGTTTTGGCGCACCGAAGTGAAGATAATTGATAGAATACAAGTCTTGATCTTCTAAATGCCATGCAAAAGTGGCTTTCCACAAGCCTGCGTACAAATAGGCTTCGTTGACTCCAGGAAGTTTCTCTTCTATAAAATCAAGCACATTGGGCAAATGTGAGACATTCCATTCCTTTACGGAGTCATCAAAGATTGAGCCAATCATATCAGCACCATACATGGGTTCAGAGTACATTAGACTCTTCCAATACACTTTCTCCAATTGTTCCAAGCGCTCAGGTGTAAACTCTGACGTGTCAATGTTGTAGTCAAAGTCGTCAAATACCGAAGGGTCCTTGAGAGCCTTGTTGCTCAGAATGTATCGGTGATATTTTAGGTCACTGGATGCGATGGAAGGACGTCTCTTTCCACGCTGTGCTGGCGGCTGATACTGTGGTTCTTGACTGAGTGCCTTCCACTGGACAATGTTATATGACCTCGCCTTCTCAATGTTCTGTTGTGTAAAGACACCTCCTTGCCCTGAGATGTGTTGTGTGATTGGATTTTTTATCCTTATGGACATGAGCTTTTCACGAGACGTCTTTGGAAGAGCATTGGCCCATTCAGATGGAGGGATCACCTTGACGATACCAGAGCGCATCCCGTGCGGATTGATGGCTGTCATGTACTTGTAAAAATCACGGAAGTCATCCATGCTCGGGCGGAAAACCGGTACCCCATTGATAATCTCTGAAGGCTCAATCATTCTATTGAGGGTTTATTTGGTGAATTCGTAGATGGGACAAAGCTTCCCTTCTGCCGTTATAATTGATCGAGTTCCCAGATAAATCTTGTGTGTGTGTGTGTGTGTGTGTGTGTGTAGAGTTTCCTTTGCGCGCACGCGCTCAAAAGTTCTTGTTTTGATTTGATTATCTAATGTAAGCTGGGAACTATAATTAAGCGCCGACCTGGTTTTTTGTAGGATCATCATCCATTTTAATACAATACGGGAGAAAAGGCAATACTGATACAAAGTATGTCCAGTTTGGATGATCTTCTTCCAAGAAGAAATCTGAGAAGGACCACATACAAACAACGGAAGAAACCCATAATATCTGATGACGAACAGGAAGAGGAACTATCACAACAACAAGCCAAACGACAAAAGATTTCACATATTGCTAACTCTTTTAGAGTTAAATCTGCTAGAAGCTTAAGTGCCAAGTCGATATCTTCACTATCGAGACAGAGTTCATTAATTGAACCACAGGAAAGCGACACACCTACACCTCCACCAATACCAGAGGACAAACCAGATCAATGGTGTGACAAGTATACCCCACACTCAACGGACAGTGTTGCTATACACAGTAAGAAGTTAAAAGAAGTACGACAAATACTCTCTCAAATGATGCAGCCACACAATCAATCGCCTTATAAAATTCTTGTCCTCACTGGACCACCAGGATCTTCCAAGAGTACAGTGGTAAAGTGCCTAGCTGAGGAGTTGATGAACCCGAGATCAGCGGAGAGGCCATACATTGAATGGATCAATCCAAATAGCTCAAGTGTATTGCTGTTTGATGATTTTTTGCAATCTGTCAAGATGAGAGTTGGCACCAGAAAAACCGTCATTTTGCTCGAAGATATCCCCAACATCTTTCATGAAGAGACGAGAAAGCTATTTCAGGAGACTCTGCTTCAGTGGTCCTTTTCGGATTATGAGTTACCGCCTTTGGTTATTTGTTTGACGGAATGTGACATGAACAATGATGATTATAGGAGCAGAGGTGTCAATATTGAAAATAGTTATATTGCAGAAACTGTTCTCGGGAGGAAACTGCTAATGAGTCAAGGTGTGAAAAGGTTGAAGTTCAACCCTGTTAATTTCACACTGTCCAAGTCATGCCTGAATAACATTGTATCCAAGGAGACAGAGGTGTTTAAATTGATACCAAAACAGGAAATCAAGTCAAAAGTTGAGGAGTTTGCAAGGTTTGGCGATATAAGGTCTTCAATACTGGCATTACAGTTTTGGGCTTGTTGGACGAGGAGTTCTACTGGTGAGTCATCATCGTATTTGGGAAAGGACTGCTCTATGTCTATTTTCCATGCTATTGGCAAATGCATTTATGGTACAAAGAAAAGCGAAGGAGGGAGTGATAACGAAGTAATTAATCACCTGATACAGAATTATTCAACAATGGCAGACAAGCTGAAACTGGCTCTTCTTGAAAATTACTCAAGTTATGCTAGAGGCCAGTTTCCACTCGAGACTGCAGTGAATGTATCTGAATCACTGAGCTTTGCCGATACGTTGACACCCGGTGAGGTGTCGTTAGAGATTGGCACCCGTGGTGTTCGTACAAACTTGAAGTCTGCAAAAGCTTTGCCCAATTCTATGCATCACATTGGATTGACTTTCCCAAGAGAATGGAAGATTAACAAAGTCTGCAGATCTGTCGAACATGATGTTGATAGATACAAGCTACTGGAGTTCAAGAAGAATACATCTATGAGACCCACCGTGGACTCCAATCTTCTTTACGGGTTTTTTGAGCCCATAATAAACACGCAGAGAGCGTTCAAGAACAAGGCCAAGATGCTGTACCTAAAGTCAGTTAACAAGCCTATTCCACCAGAACTCTCCAGTCCCCAGTCGCCGTACATTCAAGAGAGACTTGGAGGTCCATTTCAAGAAATTCATGGAGATGAGAGCGTTCCTTCAGAAGATGAGGACAACTACACTACAAGTTCCAGTAATTATGCTTATTTCAACCACCCACTTCTTACAAATGAGGGTGAAGTGTTGGATAGTGGATCTGACCTGGATGATGATCCAATTGTGGATGAAGATGACGAAAAAATCGGAGGGGAAGAAGACGAGAATGACACATTTGATCAAGAACTTTTGGAAGTTTCGCAGAGAATTCGACCAATCACTGCGCCTGTTACACGACAGCAATCCAATCTCGAATTTCTTAGCGATCTTGATAATGACAATGGATTCGACGGATCTGATCTGTAATTGTTGGACGAGATAAACTCCTACCTACGAGAAGGATGGACTCTTTTGAGTACACTTTCTGATTCTGTAAAAAGTTGTCATAATATACAAACAGTTCCGCTTAACCGTGAAGTGCATTCTGGAAGAAGTTTGGATCTTCTTCTAAGTTCTCCTTAATGATGTCCAAGCCACCTTGGAACTCCCCTCCAATGTACAACTGTGGGAACGTTGGCCAGTCAGAATACTTCTTGAGACCCTGTCTTACGCTGTCATCCTTGAGAATGTCAAAGAATCCAAATCTAACCTGATTCTCTCTGAGAATAGCCACCAATTGTCTTGAGAATCCACACTGCGGAGAGGCTGGTGTGCCTTTCATGAAAAGCATAACGGGGGATGCCTCCGTAAGCTGTTTGAGACGAGAGAAGAGCTCTTCATCAGATTCTTCCCGTTCTTCTATTCCGTTTGTCTGGGCTTGTGACAAAGGCGCAGCAGCTTGTGTAATAGGGGCTGACGTCTTCTGTTGTGTAGATCCCCCTTGCAACTCATTCAATGCAGTAACAAACTCATTAGGATCGGCTCCGGAAATCTCCTTCAGAATCGTGTCATCCTTGATAAGAACAAAGTATGGAACAGCACTAACTTCAAAAAGCTCCGAGATATCAGGGTATTCATCAGCATTGACTGAAATAAACAAAACGGATGGATTTTGTTCAGCGAGTTTTGTATAAACGCTGTTGATCTGAATACATGGGGCCGCCCAAGGAGTGTGGAAATAAATAGCTAGAAGTTTGTCCTTCCCAACGTTTGATGTGAGATCAGAGAACTGATCCTCAGACTGGATCTCGATAACAGACATGTTCCTTCAGTGTTTTTCCGTTTAGCCAACGTGGTTGCTTAGCCTGATTGTGGCACTTTCTCTCTCTTTGAGATGCTTCAGATAAAAAAAACACTCGAAATTCGTCATCACGTTAACCCGGACACCTCATTGCTTCCGGAAGGGGGGGGGGGACTTCTACACGTGAACTTCAATATATAATATGGGATTATGAAGAAAATCAATCAAAGACGCCTTTTGGCCAGCTTTAAAACCGTCAGCCATTCAATGTTGACAACAGTTTTTGGAGTCCAATTCATCTTGGCCTGCAACTCTTTTATATAGTTCTCGAGAATGTCTTCCTCATTCTCATGGGCAATCTTCCAGTTGTGGTATGAGGACCAGGTGGAAACGTACTTGCTATAGAACTCCAAAGGAACTTGTCTTTTGATGGTAAGGGGACTCTGGAATGACTGTCCTGGTCTGTTTTCATACACTTTCTGCTGCTCAAAGTCCTCGATTGGTGCATTTACATCCTTGAGCAAACTTCTCAAGATGTTTCTTCCTGGTTGTTCCCAATAAGGGCCCAACTTGGATGGATCATCATAGGTAAAGTCCATGGCAATCTTATCAGCTGCAGGGATGTTGAACACAGGGTCTGTATAACCCCAGAAGGCCAAAGTACCACCTGGTTTAAGAACCCTGGAGATCTCTTTGAAAAACTTGGTGTGATCAAACCAGTGGATGCATTGAGCAGCCGTGATCATGTCAACAGAGGCATTCTCCAAAAAGCTCAGCTCCTCAGCAGGTGACACTATGAATTTAATACGACGCCCTTCAAACTCATCAGTGATGTTCTTTGTAGCGGTGTGAATCATAGTTGGAGACAAATCTGTTCCAACAACTTTATCAAAGTACTTTGTCAAAGAGTAGGAAGCTTGTCCAGAACCACATCCAATATCGACAGCAAGGTTAGTGCCCCCAGTGTGATAATTACGGATGAAGCTAAATAAAGACTCGTCATAAGAGGGTCTGAAACTGGAATAGCCTTCAGAATCAAAGTTCGAAGTTGAGAAGGCAGACATGGTGGAGAAGGTATATGTTTAGACCGTCAATGTAAGTGTGCACTTTCTTCTTGGCAGGGGTGGATAAGACCAAAACAAATGCTCTTTATATAAGCAGATCTTTGGGTATGTAGAGGCAATATAAGCTGTAAAACATTGGGGTCATTCGACAACGCTCTTTGAGCTTATGACATGTCAGTCGTACGTACAGGAAGGCTGTCAAAGAGTGCTGCTGCTCTTTTTTTTTCTTTTGTAGAAGACCGAGATCGGAATTGGGGCCTATAACAGCTTTGTGTGAGGGGGGGGGGGGGGTATTCGCGTATTGCTTTAAGATTAGGTCACTCTAAACGATTTCTATCATATATATATATTTACTTAGGAGCGTAAAGCCTGCATGATTGTTGCTCGAAGTTCTTCCTCGTCATACTTTCTTGTGTAGATTGTTTCAGATCCCACATCAAGCCCCTGGAGCATCATTTCATTATCTCCATCATGGGAAATGCGATACCGTTTTATGAAGTTCTCATTAGAGTCTTCAACAACCAATTCACGGCCAATCTTAAAGAATTTCAACTCATCAGTTTCAGTAGAGCCAATCAAAATACGACGATGTTCCACAGGTCTTTGGTGAATAGAGTTCACTTCTACATTTTCACCCGAAACCTTGGCACGCATAGGTTTAGTCACTTCAATTAGTTCAACAACCTCTGTCGTAGTAGCTTCTAGTGATGAAAGTTGCCTAGCTTTAGGTCTCAGTTTGACAATGTCATAGTCTGTAAACAACACGATCAAAGTAACAGAGAATCCATGAACGATAATCGATGTAATAACAGTGAACGAAACAACGGGCCAGATACATCTAAGAACATTGTAATATGGGGTAATGGAAATGTTGTCAATCTCCCCAAGTTCATAGCCCAAATGTTTTTCAATTAAGGACTTGGTGACCATGGAGCAAAAAATACCACCAACACCAATGGGACCAAAGTGACCCACAAAGAGAGCTTCTGACCAAGATTTTATAGCAGGAACAAATGGCTTAGCCAAAAACGCCATAGGGATCCTTCTCAAAAACACAATCACCAGGGAGAACAGAACAAGCCTCCACCATTGGAGACCAATCTCTGCATTGTTAAAGTCACTCCACGGAATAATGGTACCAAAGTATAGGAAGTATGCAGCGTTTAACAGCAAATCAATAGCATTGGACAGGTACTGGCCCTCTATCTTATTAGAAAACCACCCGTTCCAGGCAAACGCACCGCCTGCGGCAAACGACACGAGTAAATCATCAACTCCGAGTATGGTGCCAAACCCTGTACACATCAGAGAAAGCATGATATAAATGACAAGAAGCGATTCCCTGTCGACGAAGTTTCGATTTTCACAAAGTTGCATAACCTTGCGCCCCGTGTATCCAATGGTGATGCCTAGGAAGATACCAAAGACACACTCCCACAAAATTGAAACACAGAGCCAATCTTTGATAACAAGTCTTGGATTATCTCTTTGCGTTAGAAGATTTACCGCTAAGAGAACAAACGGGAAAGCCAGTCCGTCATTGGCACCTGATTCAGCAGAGATTAAGTGTTTCAAATAAGCGGGAACCCGTTCTCCAAACTTGCCCTTCCCAACAATAGCCGCAGCCAGGACAGGGTCTGTAGCCGTGATAGCAGCTGTGATTGTCAGACTATCAACGAAGTTTAGTTGTGGGAACACCAAGTGCGCAAAGACACTAGTAATGAGCCATCCGCCAATCATGGTGAAGATCAGTAGAACCATAACCGAACGCCATTGTAGTTTCATGTACTTTCTTGGCAGCTCAACGCTGATGGCAAATATTTGAATGATCAGAACGATTCTGGATATTTCTTGCGTAATGTAGTCCTGGTTCCCCCAGGTGGAAGGGTCGACCCAACCAATAGCATGAGGTCCAACAATGATTCCACATACTGTGCTGGTGATGGCCTCGCCAATAAAGAGTCTTTCTTTTAGCAATAACGAGAAGAGACAAAAAATGGTGGAGCATACGCCCACGATGGCGTAGCAGCGATGCACTTGATCAGTAACATCGAGTTGAGACCAAACTGTCATACCCTTATTGAAGGGATATATAAAGAATCTGTTGTAATCGCTAACCGTTAAATCTGATTGAGGGTCAGTTGTTGTAGTAGAAAAAAAGCTTCTCCCTTGTTAAAGCTTCGTATGTCAGGAAGCGCGCCCGCGAGCCCACGTTTCCAAGATTTCTCTCTCTCCCCCTCTACTCTTACTACTACTACTACTTTTACAACCTCTAAAGTGACATGACTCTTTATTCGTATTATTCATTACCCGTAAAATCTCTTTTATATATAAATATCTGTGTGTATGTGTGTGTGTGTACGTTTAGTTTATCAGGTTAACATCTCTCATTAACGATATCGCTTGTTGTGTGGACTCAGAGCAATTGTCTGAGCCAACTTCATTGCAACAATAAACAAAATAATCTGTCAGTGCCAGTTTGAAATCCAAAACATCTTGTGAAGGCAATTGTGCATAGTAGTTGTTCAAGTCATGGAACTCGATAATCAGTGGTGAGCACAAATCTATGGTCTCTTTACTGAATACACCAGAGTTGAAAACACTGGCCCAAACTTGCAAAAATCCGTAATAATCCTTAGTGGTGCAAGACTCCAAACTGAACTCCATAATCAGTCTTTTGAAAAACTGAGTCGTCGCCAGTTCGTAGATTGGCAAATTCGGAACGTTACGAGCAAGGAAAGACAAAAAGTCGTATCCATCTTCAACAGACAGTCCATGCGTGTTGATAACTTTGACCGTCAAATCGTCATTGCTTAAAAACTGGAACAATGGTGGGTACACATCGTAACTGAAATGATGTTTTTTCACAAAGGACTCTCGTAGCATTTTCAAAACTGTGGTCTTGTCACCGTTGTCAATGGCCTTCATGAGAAATTGAGACAACGAATCAGTTGTTCTTGGTGTGATGAAAAGAGTGCGCAAGTCATAACAAGAGGCGGAAGAAGAAGAAGATCTTGGCAATGCAGCCATGTAGTTGTAAAGTTTTAGTGACTTTTTGTAGTCAACTGCATGTAAGGAATCTCCTAACAGTTGCAAGTAAAACTCATACGAAAACTCTGGGATCCAAGCGATGCTGTTGAACTGAGACCAAATCTCCAGTGATTTGGAGTAGTTGGTCTTAGATAAGCTCAGCAAATATGACGACAATAACATTGAGACCTTGGATTCATAGTCCTCGTAGTTTTTGATTGAGGTCAAGAGCTTGTCCAAGAATTTTGTGGCCAGTGCAACCTCATTAGTAGACACCATTGTGGAGATAAAACTGGAATAGATGACAAACTGATGTTTCTTCAGCATGACGTTGTGTTCAGATTCTTGCTTAAATTGTTCGTACAAAGAGATGGCGAGCTCTGAATCGTTGGTGAGCTTGCAGTAGTGAATCAGAGAGGAATAGTAAATTTCAGAGTGCTCTTGTTGTTTCTGTTGTTGCATAATTTTCATGAATGATGTGTGGTTGACGATACCTGGATATAAGTTCATTCCAACAAGTACGGAATCCATGATCTTTGGATCGAAATCCTGGACGTGTGAGCAGTTCGAGGCATTGAAAATGTCGATGGCAATCTTGAAGAAGTCAATGCCACTGACTGAAACACCTGGAACCAAAGCAGCTTTAATGGCACCATTAAGAAGTTCTGAGATAACAGTGGAGTAAATTGTCAAGTCCGGTTTAATCTTATTACTAACGAGATCTTGATAAACATTTAACAATGCAGATAACTTCTCATCAAGGGAATCGTCAATCGTTCTGAGGGCGATCGAAGAAAGCACAAGACTGTAAACGTCTCTTAAAGGAACAATGTCATTTCTCTTCATGGCCATGTATAATGCGTTCACCTTCTCATATTGACCAGCCTGGTAGGATGAGACAATCTCCTTGGTTTGTTGTGTAAGGAATGTAGAGTCTGAGAGCTCACAATCCTCAATATCAAGTGGTGAGAAGTACTTGACTGGCTCGGTCTCTGTTAGCGTCGGTGAAGATTCTGGTGTACGTTCCTGTAGTGGCTGTGTTTTCTTTTGCTCCTGCTGCGGTGATTGAGATGATTTAGATGTGTGGATATGTTGCCGTTGAGTCTTCTGTGGCACATTTTGAAGCCTTGATGTGATGACGCTACCATTGATATCGGCAACAGGGAACTTCTTTAGAACCTCCTGATAGTTGCTCTTGAATACGGAGAGAATAACATGATCCTGGTTCAAAGGTAGCACAATATTGATAGGGTTTTTGAGTGTTGGACCAACAGAGTTGTTGTTGTTGTTCTCATCATCTTGAGGCAGTGTTTGTACTTGGAGGTTATAGTCGTACTGAACATAGTTTACCGCCCCGTTGGCTGGATGTGGGCCAGGGAATCTCTTTGAACCATGGCCAAAAGACTCTGTTGCTTGAAGTTGAGAGTTTTGTCTGATGTGGTTGAAAGTAGAATCAAAGAACGAAGTTGTGTGTTTGGCCGCTGTATGGTACCGCTTCGATGATAGTGAGAAGCCTGGATACTTGAAACAGTTAAATGGCATTCTGGCAAAGTAACCATCCATCTCGATCACCCTTTATAGGACAGCTGGTGGGACCTATTAGTGAAATGAACAAGAAAAGCAAAAAGAAAAAAATTAAGGTCGTTCACAGAAAAGTTGCTGTATATATGTGTTTTGAAGTAAAGTTGTAAATTTGGGGGCATATGCGGACTTTGAATCTTGAAGGCTCCAATTGGACCCCGGGCAAAGTTGAATTCTCAGTGTTTCCCTTAACAGGTCTTTTCCGGGCCACGTCATTTGGCGAGAACTGGCACAAACCCTTTCCCTCTAACAAATTCCGAAATAATTTCGCGTCTCTCTGCACAACACGCATTATTTCTGGTTTTTTTTTTGTGTTTCGGCCATCGCTCATTGGCTCAAATTTATTTAACGGTTTTTGCCAATGCCAAATTTGGCGCGAATTCTCTATACGTCTTCTCCCCTACGCGACCTGGGTCGTTGTGCCAAAGTTAAGGACAGTGAATCTTCTCACAAGCAAACAGTCTTGATTTAAAAAAAATTTTATATAGCCAAGTTTTTCTTCATGGGGGTAAAATTACTCTCATTACTCCTTGATTGCGTAGACACGGTGGAACTTGTCATCGACCTCAGTCAAATAGTAGACACCGGAACCAACCTGGTCCAAGGAGCCTGTTGGCTTGAATGACTTCTTCATGTGAGCAGCCTCTCTCAAAGCCAAGGCAGCCTCATACTCCTCTGGGGTGGAAACCTTTCTGGCGCTCAATTTCTCATCAAAGTTCAACTTCTCAGTGATATAAGAGATATCTCCCTTAACAACACATGAGAACAAAGAGGCAGCAAGACCAGATCCATAGGAGAACAAACCAATTCTCTTACCTTGCAATTTCTCGTTGCCAACGTAGAACAACAAAGAAGCCAAGGAGGCATAAAGGGATCCGGTATACATGTTACCAGTGTTTGTTGGGACTTGCAAAGATGGACTCACCCTCTCCTTAGACAACTCCTTGGCCAAGGCAACAAATGTTTTTTCAACTGTCTTGTCAGTCAATGACTCTTCATAAGACATCTCGGCAAAAGCACGATCAACCTCTGGGAACAATTCTGGGTTGGCTCTGAAGTCGTTATAAATCATTCTAGCAAAAGACTTAACAACCAATTTACAGTTTGGAACGTGGAAGGCATTGTAGTCAAATCTCTTTGTGGTACCAACAGTGGTAGCAGTTGCACCTTCAACACCGGCCTTCAAAGCCTTCTTGGAGTAAGCAGCGTAAGCCTTGTCCAAGGCTTTGATGTAGCACGACAATGAAAAGTGACCATCAACATAAGGGTACTCAGATGTAAAGTCCGGCTTATAGAAGTCATAGACGTGCTCCATATGTGAACCTCTGATAGGATCAAAGACAATTGGGGCATCTGGGCCAATCAACATAGCGACAGTACCGGCACCACCTGTTGGTCTAGCAGCGCCCTTCTCGTAAATGGCGATATCACCACAAACAACAACAGCATCTCTACCATCCCATGCGCTGGACTCAACCCAGTTAATAGCGTTGAAAACAGCATTGGTTCCACCATAACAGGCATTGATGGTGTCGACACCTTCAACGTCTGTGTTATCACCAAGTAACTGTGTAAGGACCGATTTAACAGATTTGGATTTGTCCAACAAAGTCTCTGTACCAACCTCCAATCTACCAATGGTGTTGGTGTTAATGTTGTAGTTCTTGATCAACTTCGAGAACACGGTCAAAGACATGGAATAGATATCTTCTCTGTCGTTGACAAAAGACATGTTGGTCTGACCCAAACCAATCGTGTACTTTCCTGTGGAAACGCCATCAAAGACTTCCAAATCGGACTGATTAACAGCTTGGCCAGGGATATAGACCTCAAGGGCCTTGATACCAATGTTCTGTGGGCGACTCATAATGTTTGGAGAATGTAAATTATAATCTCAGGGGGGTTTGGAAGCTTGAAAAAAAATGCAGAGAAATGGGAACGACACAAGACGAGAAAAGAAAATGAAGTCAATGAATACGTGATCTCAACTGTGTATAAGTGAGTGTAATGAGTATATAACAAAGACTGGTTTTAGAAGAGAGTAATGCTGAAATCTTGAGATTTTAAAGTGGTGAGAGAATTGGAGAAAGTGTTGGGCGAATTTTCCCAATTTTATGTGAGTGCGCGTCTTCAGCTCGTTCAAAGTTGCAAAAACCTGATCGATCGCGTTTGCCCCCTCGTTTAACAAATTTTCCATTTTTCTTTTCTTTTTTGGTTGTTGTATGCGTTTTGGAGATCTCAGCAACAATATGGGGAATATCAACAGATCTACAAGAGTAAAAAACAAAAGAATAAACTGCTTTCTATGATTTTCTTTAATCCTGTAAAAACTTCAAAACATCCACAAGCTCTTCGAACAAAGCTGGGAAGGCTTCAATTTTTCTGAATAACTCCTCTTCTAATGGCTTCAACATTTCTCTTCCAGATGGATGGTTTGCCAAAGAAGCCATAAGCATCACAGCGCTTTTGTTGACTTCGTTCAACTCTGTTGGAGGTGTGTATGGCGCTGGCGTCTCCTGGTGGGATGGTTGTGAAATCTCAGAGCTACTGTACTCCGCATTCTTCACCTCGTTGAAAGCCTCAAAATCACCAGTTTTTATATCCACAGAAGAGTACCTTGGTTCGATGCCCTTGATGATGAACTTTCTCTGCCCATTCGGCAAAGTGATGACCATGGCACTGGAGTTGTTGAAGGCAGATGAAACGTTCTTGATGAAATCAACAGCGGGAAGCAATTTCCTTTTTGGGCTATCGGCTTCGAATTGAGACTCATACGCCTTCCATAACGAGATCTGTGTCACATCAGAATCGGGAGAAGCACGATAACAGCATCTCATCCATGCTGTAGCGCGTAGTGGTTCATGCAATCGACTAATTGCAGAGTAATGTTCCTCTAACAATTTGGGAGCGGTTTCCGGTACCGGTGGCTTTGTGCGTTTGACCAGCTTCAACATCTGGAGACACTGTAAATCATTTGGATTTCCCTTAATGTTTTGCTGGAATGTGAGGAGTTGTGACAATCTTGATCTAAGAATTTCAGATCTTGTTGATGATTTGAGCAAAGTGGAAATTCTGATATTCCCTGGTAAGGTATATTGGTAAAGGAAATCCATTGCCGTGAGAATCAAGTCGTAATCTTCCGTCAATAAGTATGACGTGAGCTTGTCAAGTAATTGGGATGATAAGTTTGTAGCACAGTTATCAGTTGACAGCTCAGAACGAACAAGTAATCTAGCAAATGATCTCATGATAGATATCAGAAGCGAGCGGTCCGAAGAGTTCATGAAGATGTCAGTCAGTGAAAAAAACAGGTCATCATCTTTTGGGGCTGGTGCATAATAAGATGACACGCTCTCAACAATGTCAATGGTGTAAACAAGCAATTCTGTATCGGCCTCCTGTGGGGGTTGACTCGTTCCCAGGTCAGATCTGTAGCAATGAAGCACTTTACACAGTGTGCTTTTCGTTTCAGGATTGAGAGCAAGCATCTGTGTGAAGTCTGCATCTTGTGAGAGATTTCTCAAACTTAGTGCGCTGGTCTTGTCAAAGTTCGTGTTGACTTCTTCAACCAGATAGTCCAATACCCAGGGGAGTTTAATCAAGTACGGAGCTGTATTGCTGAATTGAAGAATTGTTTTGGCACACCACTCCAGATTGATACGAGCCTTGATGTTGTATTGCAAGTGAGTGATGAGATCAAGACCTTGGACGTTTGTTCCATGGAGACTGTACACTGACGGTGGGTATTGGAGTTTGGTTGGCGCTTGGCCATGTGGCACCTCTGGTGGAATTACAACCGGAGATGGTACCAGCTGTGTAGTGAGTGTTTCAGCAGTGTTCATTGTGCCTGGTTTTGACAGTTCTTTTTTTCTTATCAGGTATCTGATATGCTTGAGTGTGAGAGGGCGTTTGTTTATATCATTCGGTTACCTCCCCAAAGGGCGTCGTTGGGTTTTTTTCTTCTCCATCCAAGTCGCGATTCAATAATGTCACGTAAATATTTGACATATTCGATTATGTAATATCTGACGGGGTATTCTGTGTTACGCGGGGGGACAGTTTTATAATGGTTTTGATGGTATTTCCTGATTTACTGAGATACCCAGCAAATTTGCCCTTAAATACACGGAGGGATTCACGTTTCATGACAAGATGAGAGGTGCTCTAACGAAAGGAGCGTAATTATTACTACAGATTTTTTTTGATCTCCCCACACCTCATTTACACGTTGCCGAAGCTTGCTTGCTATTTCAAATAAATTGCTTGCTCTCAATGACATATGCGGAACGGGTATATATAAACCCCATTGCTGCCTTTTATCATGGATATCTTTTTCTTTCTCTCATCTGTCTAAAATTTTTAGTCTGAGATTTTGCCAACATCATGATATTTTTAAAGACAGTCACCATAGCGCTGTTGGCATCATCTGCCTCAGCATCTATCTTCAAGACCAATATTGTGGACTCATGGGACACCAATGACCTGAAGAATTATCTCAAGGACAATTCCGTCTCTTTCGATGAGAAAAAAGCCACAATTGAGCAACTCAGAGATCTCTCCAAAAAGCAGTATGAGTTGCATCATCGCCAGCAAGATCACTATTCATGGTATCATCCAGACAATCTAAAGCAAGCCGTTCTGGACTGGTATCATGGCAGTTCTGATGCCACTGAGAAAGATCTTCCACGTACCAATTATGTGGACTATGAACACTTGAAAGACTGGGTCTTTTCCACGTGGTCCGCCAAAGAGTTGGAGAACTTGTTGAAGAAGGCTGGTGTTAAGTATGAGCCTACCTCCAAACGCTCCGATCTCTCTAAGATTGCTCAAGATCATTATGATGAAATTGCGAAACACTTTAAGGCTTCTGGGAAGTATCCTGGTGACTGGTTGTACTCTTCCTGGGATAAGAAGGATCTCCAAAAGTGGTTGGATGAGTACGGTATCGATTACAAGAGCTTCAGGATCTCCAAGAATGACTTGGTGAAGAAGGTTCGTGAGAATGCTTATAAGGCCTCCATTTACTCTAAAGAGGAGAAGGACAGCCTGCTGGAGAGCCTGGACTTGAGCTCTCAATCTCTGTTTGACAAGGCTGGCTCCATCAAGGATAACGTTTTTGAGGATTGGTCTGCTTCCCAGTTGTACAAGTGGCTCAAGTCTCACAAGGTTGACCTTGATGAGAAGGCGAAGAACAATAAGGAGCACCTCGTGGCTCTCGCTGCTAATTACAAGGACGATTTGAAAAAGGATGTTGACTACTGGAGTCATCATGCTTCTAAGAAGGCCTCCCCATATCTGGAGAAGGGCTCTCAAAAGGCTGACAATCTGATCAATGACACATTTTTTGTTGGCATTGAGTCGTGGTCTCGTGATCGTTTGAAGGCATTCCTGCAGGCACGTGATGTTTCTGTTCCATTGTTTGCTACAAAGTATGAGCTTATTCAGCTTGTGAAGAAGAATAAGTTCAAGCCAATTAAGAATTTTGACAGTGCGTACTTCTTTGAAGGCTGGAGTAAAGACAACATTCAAAAATGGGTCCAAGAACAATCTGACGCAGCTACCGAGAACTCCAAGGATTTGTGGAGCAGAGCCAATGAGTTGTATACGGCTTTTGTTGAGAATGTCAACCACTACTCAAGCATGGCTAGTGACGCTGCCTCCGAGGCTTATGATAGTGCCTCTGATTCTGTATCTGGAGCCGCCGAGAAGATCTCCCAGATGACTAAGAGTGAGCCAAAGAGTTCTAAGGATGCGTTCTTTGACTACTGGTCGGATATTGAATTAAAGAAGTACTTGGCCTCCTTTGGTATCTACAACACCAAGAACTCCAGACGTGATGAGCTCATTTCAATGGCCAAGAAGAACACAATGTGGTTTGTTGGTGGTGGTGCCAATGATTCTCCGGGATATGTCCAAAGTACTAAGCTTGCTGCTTTGAACTGCGGCAACTTTGCTGTTATGAAGTTAAAGAACTGGTACAACCATCTCCGCTACGCGTTGTTAGGAAGGGTCTAACGAGCTTAAAATGATCTATGTATATTATTCAATTAGTACGTAAGTGAATTGAAATATGATTGTTATTATCTGATTGATAACTATAATTGATGACTGACTCTGTGAAAGTAAAGGGCTTTTAGGGGTGTACGGGTTTTGCTCAGGCCCAAAAAGAAAAAAAAGAAAAAAAACAATTGTATATGAGCACTTCAACCGAAGCCCGAAAGAGAAAAAAAAGGATGGCAAATAAAATTATATAAATCTCCCTATGCTTTTAACAAGAGAGTAAGTAACTCGTCAGAAATAAGCATTTTCCCAACACACCACAAAATATGCCTGCAAAATACCCATGGTACACCAAAGTTGCTGATGCAGTCCATAGATTGACTGTCCTCTCTCTTGTCGGAGGCTCCCTTTACATTATTGGCGGTCTGAGTTGGACTATTTACCAGAATGGTAAGAAGTTTGAGAAGCAAGTCGCAGAGCAACCAGTGAGTCTATATATTTCCACCTATGTATATACCATGGTGAAACAAAAATACTAACTAACTCTTAAAAGAAGTCACATGAGGAGACAAACTGAAAACAACAGAACTTACCGCTTTATGACCAGCAAATTTCCTCCCCCTCCCCTTATAATAACGACCTTTGATCTGATCACCTGGATCATCACACAGCTTTCATTCAGAAAGCTTACCCCCCTTCATTTCATGTATATTTATTAGGAGTTGGTATCTTTACTAAATTATGCTTACATCCAACTCTATAATGCTACTCTCTTGTACCTAGTTACTTCTCTCTTTTTTGGTTCTTTTTGAAGAAGTAGGTTGCTCCTTTTCCTCCACTAGACGTTTCTTCTTGGATTTTTTAGTCTTCTTTTGGGACAATGAATGTGTAGTGGACTGTTCTATGAGCGTATCCATCCTACTTTGTAGTAATTTTAGTTCTTCCTCGTTTGGGTTGATAACGATGACATCTCGTGTGTGGTATGGTGCACTGCAAAGAGGACATACCGTAATAGCCGTGGACTCCTTAATTTGGATCTCCTTAAGGCACTTTTTAGCAAATACACAGCCACACTTGACCAAATAAACATAATTGATACCATTAGAGCCAAGAACGTTCCCTGTAATAGGACACACAAATTCGCCATTCTCCTGTGTAAGCTTGAGCTCCACAACGTCTTTTAAAGACCTGATATGTGATACGAGGTTCCTTTGTTTGTCACTAAGGATCTCTGCTTCGACCAGAAGTTCTAGAACAGATTGCTTGTTATAAAGTTGACCTTTGTAGTCACTCACAACAGGCTGTTCCAGTGGTTTGTGGCTCAAGAAACAGGTTTGCCACCTGCCATGTCTGTTGTACTCAGCGGCTGAGTGCTGGTCTTCTTTTGATCTTATCTTGATCTGCCCAACGAGGTCTTTGCGCTTTAGTTGAACTCCACCATCAGCCTGTTATTCATTTGTTTGTTAGTTAAAGTATTTTCTCCAGACATATTAAATTTTGGTGATACATACTCCCATTGTTAACAGTTTGTGTTCCGTAGCTGTGCTGTGTGAAGGGTGTTTGTAATATAAAAAAGGTGATTAGAAAAATAAGGGAAAAAAAAAGAAAAACAAAAAAATACGCAGATTCTTATACCATTTTTATCACACAAACACCTTAGGACTACTACTACTACTATTGAGAATTAGCTAGCCCGTATTTATAATGTCAGACTATGTCAACTGGTATGTGATTCCATTCTTAACTACCCTTGGTAATTATTACTAACCCTTTTTTAACAAAAGCCAATTTTATACAAAGATGGGCGCTTGCCGCCATGGAGAGAAGTGCTCAAGAAAACACATCAGACCGACTCATTCAAAGACGATCATGATGGCAAATCTGTACCAGAACCCAGAAGCTCAGCTGTTACGCAAAGGAGAGCAGACAAGAGAAGAACAAGAGACTAAACGAGCAAGCATATCTAAAGCTGAGATTGAGAAACAGTTTGAAGCGTTCTACAAGGACATCTTTGTCGAATGTGCGCTATTGGGGGAAGTTGATGAGCTCACAGTTTGTGAAAACCACAATGACCATTTGAACGGTAATGTTTACGTAAAGTTCAGATCAGAGAGCAGTGCACAAGCTGCGAGGGACAACTTTAGTGCTCGTTGGTACAATGGAAGACCTGTGTACTGTGAACTCTCTCCTGTACAAGACTTCAGAGATGCCATTTGTCGTCAGCACGACACTCAGACCTGTGAGAGAGGAGGTATGTGTAACTTTATGCATGTCAAGAGACCTTCAAAGGAATTGCTGAAACAGCTGAGACTCTCACAGAGGAAATATCAACTCGAAAAGAGAGAGAAGTCACAAGGAAATGTCATTGTATAAATCATCTATCCTAATGAACAGTCGAGTCTCTTAAAAAAATTATGAAACCATATACAATAGGTGATTAAACGCAATATATATATATATATATGACAATTATCTAACAAATATGCCTTTTAAGATTACGGTAACAGTTATTACTCCGTAATCTATACTGGTCTGCCATATAATACCGTGTCAATAAGGAATTTCTCTTTTTTTGGCCACCCGTCTTTGAACCGCTGACTTCTCAACCCTTCATAGAGGCTCAACAATTAGCCAAGTCCAACTCACAAAGCCACTAAATACAATGGCCGACAGATACTCTTTCTCTCTTACAACATTTTCCCCAAGGTATGTTTTATGGTAATGGCGCACTGCGCTGGTTTTCTTCCGTATTCTCTCCCAATTGACGTTCATATCCTCATGCTTGAACGCCACCCACACACACTTTTAAGAACTGGATTGAACTAACATACACATAGTGGTAAACTTGTACAAATTGAATACGCTCTCAATGCTGTGAAACAGGGTGTTACATCATTGGGTATCAAAGGTAAGCTTACTTCTTCGACTAGTAACCATAAACATTACAAATCACTAACATCAACCACCAGCTACCAACGGTGTTGTCATTGCCACTGAAAAGAAGGCTAATTCGTCTCTTTTGAACACAGATTCGCTTTCCAAGGTTGCACATATAACACCAAACATTGGTGCAGTATACTCTGGAATGGGTCCAGATTTCCGTGTCCTAGTCGACAAGTCTAGAAAAATTTCCCACACAAACTACAAACGTATCTACAATGAGTATCCACCAACAAAGATCCTCGTATCAGAAGTGGCCAAGATCATGCAAGAGTCCACACAATCTGGTGGTGTGCGTCCATATGGTGTCTCTCTTTTGATTGCCGGATACGATGACCACAACAAGTTTGGCCTTTATCAGGTGGATCCTTCTGGAGCTTATTTCCCCTGGAAGGCCACAGCTATCGGTAAAGGCGCCGTGGCTGCAAAGACCTTCTTGGAGAAGAGATGGAACGAAGAGCTGGAGTTGGAAGATGCAATTCACATTGCACTCCTCACATTGAAAGAGTCTATCGAAGGTGACATGAACGGTGACACTGTCGAGATCGCCATCGTGGGCGAGCCTAACGATGATATGCTTGGATTCCAAGGTGTGTCACACGAACAAGGACCAAGATTTAAGAAGCTCACACCACAGGAGATCAACGACAGATTGGAGAGTTTATAACCGTAAAGATGGAGGGTTTCCCCGAAATGGATTAGAGTTCTCTATATGTTTAGTTGTAGTGCTACAGTTTTTGTGTTTCGATTCATGAATATACTGTTTTTATTTAAAAGGTGCCTTGAGGGGATCAATTACAACACCAGGTTTGGCAATGACCTTTGGCATTGTGAGTCTCTGGTGTGCTTCTCTAGATGTCCATTCTTGACCAATTGGCATTCTCAGAGATCTTTCGTACTGCTCTTTGTTTTCGTATGGGAACGGAACAGCAGAGGATTGATACTTGGCATTCTTCTTATTGATCTTCTCATTGATGATAACACCCTTCAGGTTCTTATCTTTTCTCTTGTTGGCGGCGATACCCTTGGTTACCTTGACTACCTTGTTCTTCTTTGGCTTGTGATTACCACCAACCCAATCACCCCATCCAGGCAACGTCAAATCTTCCACCTGATCACCTTCCTTCTCGACCGTTTCCTTTTTCTCAGCCTCAAAGTGAGCTATAAGATCGTCATCCCCGGCAAAGGCTTGCTTCATCAAGTCTGTCTGCTTGAACATACGAATCTTTCCTGGGCCTTCGTCAACCGAGTCTTCGCCACTGTCATCACCATGTGGATCAACAACTTTGAACACATCGTTCATTTCCAAGATTTCATCAGCTTCCTCCATCTCGGTGTTTTTACGCTTTCTTTGCTTCTGGTTGTTTAATCTTGCAGCGCTCTTCTCCATTTGAGAACTGTTCTTATCAATAACCTTGATCTTTCTGCTCTTCTGTACCTGGTGATCATCAGAAACAGCCCAAGGGTTGATCTCCTCATCCGCATCTCTTGGCACCTCAGGTTGTGTTTGCTCTTGTACTTTGGAAGCAGCTCGCTCGACAATGCTCTGTTTATTGTGGCCTTTGTTCATTCTGCTAGAAAGAGTCTTCTCTTGATCTTCTTCATACTCTTCCAGCACTTCTTGGTTTAGCTGGCTCATCTCAGAATTTGCATCGGCAGCACCAGGCGTATATATTCTTCTTCCTGAATTGATGGAAACATTAATAGCAGATTCATGCTCATGGTTCTCAAACTCCTCAATGTCGCCTGTGGCATCCAAAGCTCTCAAGTTGTTTCTCATCTCGGCATTCTTGGTGCGTTCACGAGCATCAGCGTTCTTCATGAAAGCCATGTTCAGAACACCAGTTTTTCCAACTTTTTCAAGTTCAGAAGAGTCGTCCTCATCCGCAGCCTCACCTTCTGGCCCAAGTTCTGTGTTGTTCATGTCATTAAACTCATCATCTTCATCCTCACGGTCCAAGATTTTTGCCTTAAGTCTCTCACCACGTCTCAACATAGCCTCCATTTCTTCCCTAGACTCAGCATCGTTGCTCATTCCAGACTTCACCAAAGATCTAGCGAAGGTGTTGTTCTTGTGCTTCAATGACATTCTCTCTTCGGCACGCTTGCGGTCATGTTCGTCATCGTCACTAACATCGTCACCCATCATCTCTTTGTTTTTTAGAAGTTCCTTTTTCTTGATACGACGGAATGACTTTGATTTGATCTTCTTGAGTCTCTTGGCCTCACGCTCCTGTCTAAACATAAGCTCTCTCATCTTTCTTAGTTCTGCCGTTCTCTTTCTCATCTCTTCCGGCGACATTTTAGCAGTCTTGATCTCCTCAAATGTGGATTCTTGTTTCTCATCTAACAAGGCAGACTGTGTTAAAAGTCCATTGACTCTTTTTTCAAGATCTGTTAGGGCAGGAGTAGCGGTAAAAGTTGAGACAGCATTGTGTTCGACCTGTGGGTTCAGTGGGAAAGACAACACTTCGGCATCTCTGTTCTGTTTCACAGTTTCCTTCCACTTGTTCACCTCATCCTTAGAAATCTCGTAGGCAGCTTTACGATCGTGCCTCTGCTGGATTCTCTTTGGTAGTGGAATTGCCAACGGCTTACCACTGGACTCTGTTTCCTCCTTGTCAATGAGAATAGCCTTCTTTGAGGAATCTTGGTCCACTATAGAGATCATATCAGTGAGTGTAATCTCATTACCACCACCAGGCAGAGCCAGCTCGTTTTCAACAACTTGAAGGCCCTCGTACTGCTTTAGAGTCTTCTTCTCCTTCTTTTTGAGAGAGTTCTTTAAAGTGGTAAGTTCAATTTCGTCTTCGTCACTGACCTGGTCGTCCTCGAATGGGAATTCTTCTTTATCGTCATCATCATCATCTTCATCATCATAGTCGCTCTCAGAGTCGGAATCACTATCATCATCATTACTTGATTCTGTGTCCCAGTTATCATCTAGAACAATGTCTTGTTTGCTCTTCTTACTCTCACTCTTCTTCAAGTCCTTATCATCAAGATCCCAAACGGCAGAGAGCGGCAAAAACTCAGACTCATCAACACTTTGGTTCCCTTCATCTTCACTGTCGTCTTCACTTTCAGCATACGCACCTTTCTTCTTGGCTTTGGCTTTGTCTCTAATGGTTTGAGAAAACTTGGAGTTCAAGACATCAAAATCATCGTCGGAGCCAAAAGCCTCGTCAGAGTCGATCTCCTCGTCAAAAAACTCTTCTTCACTCCCACTTTCATCGTCGGAGCCCTTATTGAAACGTTTACGAGCATTCACAATGGCTCCCTCATCATCACTGTCACTTGCATCACCATTCTGGTAACGCTCCTCAGCTGCAGCGATTTCAAAGGCGTTCTGTACTCTTTTGGTGGATTTCGCTTTGGAGCGAGCCTTTTTCGGTTGTTGCATAGCTTTCTTCTTGCTATTGGGCTTTGACATTCTCTAAATAGTCAGAAGTCCTAGTATTAAGAATAGTTCAACATCAACGGGCAGAGATACACTGTTATCGTAGAAGGGTTGAGGATATCCCCTAGAAAGAAAAATTTTGAGATGACCTCTCGAAAATTTCCGGAATCGGAAGAGTCAAAGGAGCGAATAGAGACCAAAATCACATATAGATGGCCACTCGTTTTCAACTCCCAATCAAGAGAACTATAGACATTTCTATTAATCTTGGTCATCATTATCATTGTATTTAAATAAAAAAGTAAAACAATTTTAAGCCTTAGTGGTCTGTTGTTGTCGTTGAGCCTGCTGCTGGTGAACTTTCTCCCTCAAAACTTGATCGACTCTCTGGATAGTAGCCGACTTCTCCTTGAGGATCTCAGTCACCTTCTCGGAATCCTTGTTTAGTTGTGTGATTTTGGCATTGTAGAACTCAATGGCCTTTTCTGAAGATTTCTCAACAAAGTAACCAGTACCGACATCAACAAGAAACTTATCATTATCTTTGATCTTACCTGGCACATATAATGATCCTGAGAGAGGGACGAGGATTTGCTTCCCTTCGTTATCCTTCTCCCCAACTTGTTTGATATTACGTGCGCATTCAGCAAATTTAGTCTGGGCCATATGAAGAGCATCCAGTGACGTTGTGAAGTGCTCCAATTCACTCTCGAACTGCTTTCTCAACTGCAAGATCTGCTCTGGTTCGAGCTTTGTGATATCAACTGTTTTAATTGGATTCACGTTAGTAAAAGAAAACAAAAAGACGAGTTCTTCATTTAAGACATACTTTTCTTTCCTTCAGACATTTTCGTTTAAGGTAGGAGAGGGGTTTAAGTGATTGATGTTCTTTTAGGTTAGTTCTGACACCAACACAAAAAGCTCATCAACATAGAAAAAAAATATGTTCGCGATTTTGATTGAAGGAAAACCCGAACATCCCGCCTTCTCTTCCTCTCTCTCTCTTTCTCTTTCTCTTTTTCTCATATATATATAGCTGATCAGATTATTTGCTCTCTTAGATCATGAATGGTGATAACACAGACTCTACATCGTTTGCCAGTATCTTGGCTGGGGTTAAAAAGCTTCGGGGAGATGCAGGATCTTCAACTTCAACCCAACCAGTTAGTGCCCCTCAAGCATCACAACCAGAACAACAACGACAACCACCTCATCAATCAGAAAATGCACGTATTGGTCAAAAACGTGTGAATGCCTTCAATCAGGACAAGTCAAGGCCAGTAATTTCCACATCAAGAACGGCGAAGGCATCTCCAATCTCCGTCAACAAGACTCAAACTGGCAACCCGCTTTTACTACAGATCACAAACGTCAACTGGTCATATGTGGAGTCCCGTCATCCATATGATTATCTTGTGAACTCACGAAACGTCATTTTCTTGTCGCTAAAGTATCACAAACTACATCCAGAGTACTTGGGTAACAAGATGAAGCCGCTGATGAAGAAAGATGCCATTTTATTAGTCGTGGTCGATGTGGAGAACAATCAAGCTATTTTACGAGAAGTTAACAAGATGTGCCTCTTCAATGAGTTCACACTTTTGCTAGCCTTCTCTTTTGAGCAAGCAGCCAAGTACTTGACTTACCTTGCAACAACACCGACGAAAGTACGCAAGGAGAAGGCGCCACCAGGTGCAGATGATTTTTCATAAGGTATCAGTTCCCTTGGTCTTTCCAGCTTGAATGATTTTGGCACTTTTGGCACCAAACTGGATTGCTCTTTTGGGTTCCTCTGAAACGAACGGGAGATTTATCCGCTTAGCCAATTCACGGAGGATGTACTTGGATACTTTGTAGTTGATTTCAATTTGCTGAGTGGAGAACTCGACCACTTGGTGTGATAAGAATGGATATCTCACCTCAACACCATTGTCTGAAATCACCTTGTCGTCTCTCATCAAGTTACGTTCGTGGATGTTGTTGATCTGTCTGTGTAACTCAGGGACCAAAGATTCGAAACTTTTGTTAGTAAACTTGTGGTATCCCCCATAGAGCTCGTCTGCACCTAATCCACTCAATAACACCTTAGCCCTAGATTCGTATCCCGGGTATCTCTTAACGTTCTCCAATGAGTAGTCCACGGTGTGGAGTCGAGTTCCTTTACCCCTTGAAGCGAAATAGAATGCAATGGCAATGGACAAGTCCATTTCTGTGTTTTTTGGGTACATGAGCTCAATCACTGTTGGTCTCACTGTTTGGTACTCATCGTAAGGAACGTTGATTTCAACCAAGTTGAATTGGATGTGTGGATAGGTCTGGCGCAGTTGGAGCCAGGTTTGGAGAGCCAAAACACGATCAGGAGCTTGGTCAGCGGTCATTCCTGTGCGAGGGTTATCAAATGCAACGTTGAGCAAGTCGATTGTGGTTCCGTTGGGTGAAAGAGAAGCAGCAATTCCTGCAATTACTGTACAGTCCAGCCCACCAGAGAACAAGATGGAGTAGAGGGCGTCGTGGGTGTCGACAATATGCAGAGGTTGGATTGTCTTTATTCGCTGTTCAACAGAGTGTTTCAAGACCAGTTCAAGGTCTCTTAGCCTTTCATCTAAATGCTCAAAGTCTGTGTCGACGTTGACGTTGATGGAGTAGACAGTGTCGTTATCGATCTGTGTGATTGTTTGCGAGTCGAGTGAGTACTGGTATATAACCCCGTTTCGACAGTCTGTATAAGACTCTCTAGATTGTAATGGCTGCATACTAGAAACCACTAACTCTTTACCATTTGTAGAGAACACCAAACTCCTCTTGCCGATAGGATCTCTTCCAAAGCTTACCGTCCTTGTAGATTTTTGGTATATCACAAACGCAAACTCCCCATCCATTTTTCGAACTGTTTCTTTGACAGAATTTGTGGATTCGAGTTGTGATAGAATCCATTGTGTATCATTGCCATTGATGTCGTGGTTATAGAGCTCTCCATTGAACTGTATGACATAGTCGCTATCGATCAGAGGCTGTGGAGTGAAAGGGGCTCTAAGGGAAAGAACGGAACTGAAGAAGTTGATTCCATCAATTTCCTCCATAGAGTCATAATCGGGGCCTCTATTTCGTATTTTGCTTACGAGGTTTTCATCATGTTGACCAGTGAATAATAGAATACCACACATAGTGTAAACTCCTATTGGAGATGGGTGAGTGGAGTGTAAAATAAAAATATTTTAGAACCTCTCTCCTTTTTTCTTCTTCAATGGTCAACCTGCGCGCAACACAATGGAAATTTATTGAAGGAAAAACCCCCATTATTTGTATAAGCCAAACACACACACAACACTAATAAGCAAGAACATAACACTAACAAAAAAAAATAATGGAGAGACAAAGTGAGGAAAGTACACGGACTCGAGAATCGAGATTTGACTTTGAACTGTTTCTTCGACAGCTGCGTAGTCGGAAGGCAGAACCGGTCCTGAGATACACCAAGTCTTTCCTCAAAAGTTTCAGTGCGAAGCGATGGACAACGCAAGAGCAAGAAAAGATCGTCAAGGATTTCAAGGAATTTATCTTTGAGAAGATGGCACAGTATGAGCCGTTTAGCTTAATGAACGAGGCAGATTTCGAGAACGCCAAAGGTGGTGTTGAGAAACTTGTGATGACCAAGATCTTCGAGATGACGTATTCTCCAGCAATACCGTCGGAGCTATTGGATGAGTCCCATTACGAAGATTTGACATTGGATAACATACTGGACTCTCATTATAAGGATTTTGCACATCTGACAGCTAAGGACCTCGATGTGGACAGAGTATTGGTCGAGCACGGTGATCAATTCCTCAAACACGCTGCTGATGAACTCAACAAGATGAACCAGTTCAAAGCACCGAGGGCCAAGATAATTTGCATTTTAAACGCTTGTAAGATCTTATTCAAATTGATTGAGAGTGGAGATCAACATCAGAATGCCGATGAATTCCTGCCATTGTTGGTGTACACGGTGTTGAACGGACGCATTGAACACTTGTACTCCAACCTACGATACATTGAGCGGTTCAGCTTCATCGAATCCAGCGAAACGGAGTATTACCTTGTTTCACTAAATGCTGCTGCTGAGTTTGTGAGGAATCTTTCAAGTGAAACAATTACCAAGAAAACATAGAGAAAAGAAAATATACGTGTGTGACTGACTCCCCATCTGTAATAATTTTGAGGTTCCGTGCCCCTCGGGGTCTGAAAAAGCAAACAAAAATTCAACATACAGGGACTGTCGTCATACCTCCACAATATTTAATAAAAAAGGAAGGGCAAAGCATTCAGAAGAACTGTTCTCCTCTCCTCTCCGTTTTCTCTCCTTCTTCTCTCCTTCTTTCCTCTTGCTTATATCTAACAGAGTTTATAAGAACAACAACAAAAAAAAAGAGAACAGAAATGGCATTCACACCAGTGGAAACCTCTATTGGAGGCATCTTCATCCAGCTCGCCACTACAAACTACCTTTGGCAAAGAGGTCGTACCATTGGTTTCTCCAGTGCTATCTTCTCATCGGTTGCCAAGTTCTCCAAGGTTTCCATCGAGATAGTTGGGGGAATGCTTCTATCGAGCCTATTCGTTCAGAAATTCCTACCACAGTTTATACCTCCTCCATTAACAGTGTCTGGTAATGTGGGCCTCTTAACCATTGGTGGCTTCCTTGTTGGTTTCGGTACTAAGTTGGCTCAAGGCTGTACCTCTGGCCACATGTTGGCTGGTCTCTCCAGACTTAGATTCCGATCTCTGGTTGCTACAGGTGTTTTTGCTACAACAGCTATGACTGTTGTTTACTACACCGGATTGGGACAGCAGCTTGCTTCGTCAGTACCGAACTATTCCGCAGTGTGGAGCACCAACCTCTTGACAGACTCCGTTCTTGCCCCACTTGTTGCTGGATCTGCTGCTTTAGTGTATGGGATTCTTCCTTACGTATCAAAGAAGTTGAAATCACAGAATGCAAAGACAGTAATGGAGACTGTCATCGGTGTCTTTAGTGGCTTCCTCTTTGGTGTTGGTCTCCATGTTGCTGGTATGACTAGCGCTGCCAAGGTTGTTGGATTCCTTTCATTGCCTACCCTTGAGTATTTTGACCCATCTTTGGCCATGATTATGATATTTGCAGTTCTGCCGAACATCTTCATCTGGAGAAAAGCCCAGGAAGGAAAGCCTATATTGACTCCAGACTTTGACCTCGCCACTTCGACTGAGATCCCACCTAGATTCATCCTTGGTTCTGTGATCTTCGGTGCGGGTTGGGGTCTCTTGGGAGTGTGTCCAGGTCCAGGTCTTCTCAACTTGGTGCACTACCCACAGACCTTTGAGTACTGGATTGGTGCCTTCTTGGCTGGTCAGTGGATTGGCCAATATGCTGTTTAAGCTTATTTCGTGGAGGGCGATGATATCATGATCTGTTGTGTGTCTGAAGTTTTATCTCGGATAGTAGACGGCTGTTATTACCATCCTAACAAGATACACTTCTGTATCTCACAATGCTGAGTGTGCTTATTGAGTTCTTTTTTTTTATAAGTTCTTTTTTTCTCTCTTCCTCAGATATGGTAATCTTTTCGCTGTGTTCTGATATTATGGTTGTTTAAGACGCCATCTTTTATGTCACCTGTGACACTTAACATCTATAACACGTGGTAGATCTATTATTGGTTAGATGGAGACCCGGGAAGAGTCTAATATGGTTGTCGAGTTAAACGACGGACAATGGGAGGTGTAAGTTTGAATACCCGCACGTGATCACAGACCCTTCCCCCGCTAAGTTGATGACGATCCTAAGAAAAGAAGAAGGCCCTTTACAAACAGTCGGCGACTCTTAAAGGTCTGTGTGCGGCTATTTTGACACAGACGGTTGCGGCTAATAGGAAAAAAAATTATACCAAGCAAAGAAAAGTACAAGTTTGGCGGGGCGCGGATTTTTATAACGGAAGGGGCGGACAAGCCTGCACGAGCAGTGTGGGATGTGGTCAATTAATGGTTATAGGTGTGTGTGTGGGGTGGATTGAACACAGTGTACGATTTTTCAATTGATCTAGACGTACATACATATATAAGAGCTTACCCCCTTTCCTTCTTTTGTTTTCTTATTCAAGTCTCAAAAATTTGTTGTGTTATACACAAATCCATAACAAACTAGAAGACACAATGGTCGCTACAGTTAAACTCGCTTCAGGCTACGAGATCCCTCAGGTTGGATTCGGTATCTGGAAGGTTTCCAAGGAGACTTGCGCAGAGCAGGTCTACAACGCCATTAAGGCTGGTTACAGACTCATTGATGGTGCTTACGACTACCAGAATGAGGTCGAGGCCGGTGAGGGTGTTAGAAGAGCCATTGCCGAAGGTATAGTCACAAGAGAGGAGATCTTCATCACCACAAAGCTTTGGAACAACTACCACGAGAAGGAGAGAGCTCTTGAGATGGCCAAGCTTCAGAATGAGAAGTGGGGTCTTGGTTACATTGACTTGTACTTGATCCACTTCCCAACCGCTTTGGCTTACATTGAGCCATCAAAGCTTGAGTTCCCAGCTTGGTGGACCGATGCTGAGAGATCCGATGTTGAGGAGGCTCGTGTTCCAATCAGAGAGACTTGGGAAGCCATGGAGCAAGTTGTTGACATGGGTATTGCTAAGTCTATTGGTGTCTCCAACTTCTCAGCTCAATCCCTTTACGACATTATGACTTACAACAAGCACCCAATCTCTTCTTTGCAGATTGAGCACCACCCATACTTGGTCCAGCCAGAGTTGATTCAGCTTTGTAAGGAGAAAAACATCGTTGTTACTGCTTACTCTTCTTACGGTCCACAATCCTTCCTTGAGTTGCCAGGTAAGTTCTCTGAGCTCGCCGCTAACATCACCCCATTGCTCAAGCACGACGTTATCTCTGCCATCGCCACCAAGTACGGTAAGACCCCAGCTCAGGTATTGCTCAGATGGTCTACCCAGAGAGGCATATGTGTCATTCCAAAGTCCAACAACCCAGGTCGTTTGGCAGAGAACTTGAACCACACCGACTTTGACATGACCGAAGAGGAGTTGAACTCTATTTCCGGTTTGAACAAGGACCTTAGATTCAACGACCCAGGCTACTACTTGCCAAACCACCCTCTCAGAATCTTTGCTTGAGATAATAAAAAACTGATAAAACGGTATATATTTTAATCCACACCCACTACTTCTGTTCATGCTTGTAGTAACAGTTTACTGTCTTGATGTGCTCCATCTGTATAGTTTGCTCATGGCCCATATGTTTCTGAATTCAGATTATTGTTTTTTTGTCGACTTAAAATTACCAAATTCTATTGACTATTTACAATTATACAAAATCATAGTCTGGAAACGATTTTAGGATCTGGCTTGGCATCATCCTTGACCAAGACCTTGATAGAGCCGTTCTTTGGGTCAGATGCGAGCTCCACAGCCTTGGCGGCGTCCTCCAAAGCAAATCTGTGAGTGACAAGCTTATCAACTTTGATCTTACCATTGCTAATGAGCTTTATCACAGTTGGCCAAGTGTCGTGATATCTATTGATGAATTTGAGGTCAATCTCAGCGAGAGACAAGTGCATGAATGGCAACTTGTTGATATAATCACGGCCAACACCAATAACAAGAAGCAATCCGGATCTTCTAACAACGTAGGCCATTGTGTTGATGGAGCTCTCTACACCAGTACACTCCAAAACTTTTGGTGGGGCCTCGTACTCAGTCTCACCAAACAATTTCTTAATGGCGAAACCATTCTCCTTCTCAGTCTTGCTTGTGTCGATTTGATAGGTGATAACGTCTGGGACGAGTTCCTTGGCAAAGTTAAGTCTCTCCTTAGACAAGTCTGTAATGACGATTGGTGTACAACCAGAAGCACTGGCAAGCAAAAGGGTAACTAGACCAATTGGACCAGCACCAGCAATACATAATGCTTCTCCAACAGCCAGCTGAGCTCTGGTAACACCGTGGAACCCAACGGAAACTGGTTCAACGATTGCACCTTGTTCATAAGACATGTTTTCTGGGAGCTTGTGTACAAATTTGGCGCTGTGCACGAGGTATCTCTGGATTGCACCCTGGTATGGTGGGACACCAATAAACTGAACGTCCTCACACAAGTTGTAGTCACCTTGCAAACACAGGAAACAGTTAAGACAAGGAACACCAGGCTCAATAGCGACACGGTCGCCGACTTTCACGTTGGTGACGCCAGGGCCAACAGCGAGGATGTCACCAGCAGACTCGTGACCGAGAACACAGTCATGCTCGACAACTAAAGAGCCAATCTTACCGTGCTTGTACAAGTGGACGTCAGAGCCACAAATACCAGTTACTCTTGGGTGGACGAGCACCTGGCCTTCCTGGAGACGTGGGATATTGTCTGAGTTCTCTCTGACGAAGAGCTTGTTGTTTGGTGTCACTTGGAGAGATGGGTTACAGGCTTGACACATTTTTTGGCTTCTGAGTTTCAAAATATTTGTTGATTTGGGGTAGAGAATGTGTGTAAAGAAATGGAAGAGAGAGGAAACTATGGGGAAAGAAAGATATATAAAGCAAGGAGCACCATCCTTCCGCTAAATATAAAGAGAAAAAGAGAAAAAGAAAATAATAAAAAGAGAAAACATCACACAATGAAGATGCGGGTCCCTTGTGACCGACTATAATTATTAACAAGAGGGATCTGCTATTTTCTCCTATATCTCTTCCTTAATTTAGTTCTATGTGCCTTTTTTTGTGGGGCAGCCGCCAAAATTACCGGGAAGACAATTTCTTCAATAGCCGAATACAGTGAGGGCGCGGGGGTGGTGTTTTGTGTGTGAGAAAGATCTGGGGGCGAAAATAAAACACAATGGAGAGGCGTTCTTTTCGTTTTATTTTGGCGCAATTCCTCTCATATTTTTATGTGTATCAGCCAGTCACGATATGGTCAGATTTTGTGAAGGGTAGCAATTGGCAATAGAGATCTGTAGCAGCCCCATTGGCCTATGTGTGTGTGTTCGTGCGGGTATTTTAAACCTCATCGGTTCGCGCTTGTGTCTATAGCGGAGAAATTTAAAGATTAAGCGCCGGTTGCGCCCCCACATTGTTTACACACACAGACAAAAACGCGTACACACTGCGATGAGCTTGATTTTTATTTTGGCGACTTTAAAGGGGAGGAGAGAAAAGAAATAAAAATCCCAATAAATGGTGAATCTCATCTGAGACTCGAGAAAGGTCCCATCCCTCTTATATATCTACAAAGAATCCCCTCCATCTTTTAACTCCTCTGCTCCAACAACAGAAAAGAGCGCTTGAGTTCATCTATTTTACAACACCCTAACATATGACAACCTCAGATATTCACGATCTCGCTCTCAGATCCATCAGAGTCCTCGTCGCTGACCTTGTCCAGCAATTCAACGGTGGACACCCTGGTGGTGCCATGGGTATGGCTGCGATCGGTATTGCTTTGTGGAAGTACACCTTGAAGTTCGCCCCACACGACCCAGACTACTTCAACAGAGACCGCTTCGTCCTCTCCAACGGCCACACATGTCTTTTCCAGTATGTTTTCCAGCATTTGGTTGGATACAAGCACATGTCAATGGAAAACTTGAAATCCTACCACTCCAGAGACCCAGAGATGATGTGTCCAGGACACCCGGAGATTGAGCTTCCAGGTATCGAGATCACAACCGGCGCTTTGGGTCAAGGTATTTCGAACGCCGTCGGCTTGGCCATCGCTGCTAAGAACCTTGCAGCAACCTACAACAAGGAGGACATTCAGCTCGTCACAAACCACACATTCTGTATGGTAGGTGACGCTTGCTTGCAAGAAGGTGTGGCTCTTGAGGCCATCTCGCTAGCAGGCCACTTGGCATTGAACAACTTGACTGTCTTGTATGATAACAACCAGGTCTCCTGTGACGGTTCCGTTGATCTTACCAACACCGAGGACATTAATGCCAAATTCAGAGCTGTTAACTGGGATGTCATTGAGGTCCACAACGGTTCAGAAGACATTGAGGCCATCGTTCTCGCTATGGAACAGGCTAAGAAGAACTCAAAACCAACACTCATCAACATTCACACCACAATCGGTATTGGCTCTGCTGTTCAGGGACAAGCTGCTGCTCATGGTGCCGCTTTCGGCCAGGCAGAGGTTGACAGATTGCATGTGGCTAATGGATTTCCAATTGAGCAGAAATTCCACGTTCCACAAGAAGTTTACGACTTCTTCAGTGATTTGCCAGCAAAGGGTGAGCAGTACAAGAAAGAGTGGTATGCAGTTCTTGAAAGATACTCAGAAAAGTACCCTTCTGAGGCTGCTGAGTTCAAAATGCGTATGAGAGGTGAGTTGCCAGCTGATTGGACTTCACTGATTCCAAAACAACTTCCAGACTCACCAACTGCTTCCAGAAAAGCTTCCGGTCTTGTGTTCAACCCTATTGCTAAAGAAGTCAACAGCTTTATGGTTGGTACTGCTGATCTCTCCCCATCCGTTAACATGATGTGGGATAAGAAGTCGGATTTCCAGAACCCAAACATCAACACCACTTGTGGTCAGAATGGTAGCTACAAGGGCCGCTACATCCATTACGGAATCAGAGAACACGCCATGGCCGCCATCTCCAACGGTATTGCCGCTTACAACAAGGGAACTTTCATTCCTGTGACATCCACTTTCTTCATGTTCTACTTGTACGCTGCTCCAGCTGTCAGATATGGTGCCTTGTCTGAACTCCAGGTAATCCACGTTGCTACACACGACTCCATCGGTACCGGTGAAGATGGTCCTACACATCAGCCTATCGCCCTCGCTGCTCTGTACCGTGCTATGCCAAATCTGCTCTACATTCGTCCTTGTGACAATGAAGAAGTTGCTGGAGCTTGGGAAGTCGCCATCAAGACGAAGAATACACCAACCATTCTTTCTCTCTCCAGACAAAACTTGACTCAATACCCACAGTACTCCAAGCGCTCTGAAGTTGCTAAGGGCGGTTACATCTATGTCGATGTTGAAGACCCACAGCTCAACTTGATTGGTGTTGGATCTGAGATGAAGTTTGTTGTTGAGGCTGCTGAGAAGTTGAATGCTGAAGGAATTAAGACGCGTGTTCTCTCCTTCCCATGTCAATCCTTGTTCGAGAAGCAACCAACAGAATACAAGCGCTCCTTGCTCCTGAGAGGACAGATTCCAACTGTGGTTGTCGAGGCTTATGCTCCAAATGGCTGGGAAAGATATGCTACTGCTGGTATCAATCTGCAAAGATTCGGTAAGTCTTTGCCAGGTGCTGATTGCTACGACTACTTTGGATTTAACTCCCAGGCTATTGCTGAAACAGTCAAGAGTTACACCGAGGCTGTCCAGGCCGACCCTGCTATCATGTGGGAGTTCCATGACCTTAATACCAAGGGAAAGTGATGACGAATCTGTTTCAATTCTATAATAGTGATAAACTGTCTGTAATATGAATGAAGAACAAGACGTAGTAATAATGGGGGATGGGTGAGTACTAAGCAGCCGCCTTTTTGAGGCTGTGTGAACAGCGTAGTAATAGATAAGCTGTGAGCTTCCTTCCCCTCAAACCAGTAATCCCTTAAATATTTAGTCAGCTACATTGTGACTACTGAAGGGACACTACACTCACAAAAATGTAAATTATTCGATGTTTCCAATCAAAAACTTTTCTTTTCTAACACACAGAGTTGGTGCTATAATATTATTAAATGCGGAATCAGGTCCCCGCACACCCGGACATTTCTTTCCTTTCATAAGACTGGCCCAACAAGCTCCGCTATGAGAAAAATTTCCCCGGACTGCAGCGCCCGGTGTGCCGCGCTTGGACCACACCTTCGGACGCGGGGGAAGAAGGAGAAAAAATGACTGTTCTCCGCCCCATCACTCTGACTAAAATTCATCAAGGCAATACACCAAACGTATTGAGACGCAAACGATATGTCACTGTCAGTCACAGCCATGGAGGAAGAGCAGATAGTAACCTCTCACCAGAACGAAGATCATCAACTACAACAAGAACAACAGCGAGAGGTCAAGAAAAGGGTAAGAACAGGGTGTTTCAACTGTCGCAAGAAACACAAGAAGTGTGATGAACAAAAACCAGCGTGTAAGGCATGTACTCAGAGATTTGAACGTTGTGAATGGCCCGATATGTCAGCACCACCAAAGAACAAGAAGAGAAGAAAGATGAGCAAAACGTCATCAAACAAGTCGGACAGGTCTTCGAACGTGGAAGAGCTTCACGCCATCGACGCGTACTCCAAGAACCTTGAATCCATCGACAACTCTCTTGCCACTGAGACTACAAATACCCTACATCAGCACGACATCTCATGGATAAACGTTCTGGGTCAACAAAGTGCCACCTCTCCGGCGAATAGTTTTGGCTCAGAAGCATCACACAAGGAGAGTGTCTCTTCTGGTATATCTCCAGGAAATGGGCACAACTCCATCTCTCGTGGGGTTCATTCAAGCCTCTCTCAGAATCAGAATCAGAATCATAATCAATTTCATCAACAACAACAACAGCAACTACAAGCACTTGATAACCAGCATACACAACAACAGCAGCAACAACAGCAACAGCAGCAACAACATGAGCAACACCATTCCACAGACGTTGAATTCCCATTTATTCTCAGTCCGACGGACTTTAATCTCTTGGAACTGGATGATCTGAAAGTGACTTTAAGAGATTACATGTTTGCCAACGCCTCCAACGTTGAAATGGGATCTGTGATACCACCTGACAACACACAAACTCTTTCGCCGCTTTCTAATGACTCAGAACCGATAATGTTCCTCACAAAAGGAGAAGAGAAGATGCTGATGAAGGTCTACTTATATAAAGTTGCTCCTTGGCTTGATATGTTTGACCTTACGAGGCAATTTGGACTCGAATCTACACAGTTGTCCAAGAGTTCCAAAGGTTTGAGGTATGCCATTCTTGCATTAAGTGCAAGACAAAAGGAAAAAACCGACCCACTCTATGACCCTTCCAAGTCTAAAATTCTGTATCAGTACTCCCTGAGACACTTGATCCCATCAGTCAAGAATGCTCCGGATGTGACTACCATCTCCACGTGTGTTGTTCTCTGTGTCATGGAGATGATGTCTGTCTCTCCGGAAAAATGGAGATATCATATCGAAGGTTGTGCCGCATTATTCAAGGCCATGGGAATTAATGGATTTAGTTCACGGTATGAGAGAGCCCTATTCTGGTGTTTTGCTCGAATGGATGTTAACAGTGGTGTTGTTGGTGAGCAAAATACAATGATTGAAAGTGACAAGTGGTTACCTGATGGTGTTTCAGTTTACAATGCTCGAGAACTATTTGTGAAGGAGGATTCCATCGACATGTATGCCAACTACATGGTGTTCTTGTGCTCCAGGGTATTGAATCTAATTTCCAGTGACAGTGCCAATAACTTTGACAAAGAGTGGGAAATTTTATGGAATGAGGTGAACCAATGGCAACAAGATAGACCGGAGAAGATGAAGGCCATTATTGAATTTGATGCCAGTCCATTCCCGGAGATACTCTATGACAATGGACCAGCCATTTCTAGTAACCAGTTATATCACATGGCTATTATCTTGCTCTACGAGGTTAAGCCAAGAGGTTTTAAGATTGACACAAAGACGTTCAAACCAGCAACATGGCACGCTAAACAGGTGTGCGCTATCAGTATCCATAATGATCACCATGGGTGCTGGAACAACTCCGTGCAGAGTTTGTACGTTGCTGGAAAGTTATTGACTCATAAGGACGAACATCGTATAGTCCTGGACTTGTTGGAAACAATTGAAAGCACAACAGGCTGGTCAATGAGGTTTAGAGCCAAGGATTTGAAAGAATTCTGGGACCAGACGTGAACTGTGATGACTATTACTGAACTAAATACACGATGGAGTAGTAAGAAATTATGTACTTTTCACCCTCTTTCCAAGCCGCAATCTCTCACCAAAATGAATTAGTATTAGACAAGATAGCGAACCATAAAACAGGAAGGCAGCAGACACTGTACACGTCCATCCAACACCAATGGCGTTCAATTCTGGAAGAACAGAGGCTGAGCTTATACCAGCAGCAATGAATCTAATGAAATAGTTCCCTGCAATGGCATCACCTCTGAGTTCAGGCATTGAGTCCACACAATAGGTGTTCACACTGGGGTAACAAATTGTCTGCGCCATAGCTCCAATGAAAAGGAAAATGATTGGGATAGCCATTCCGCCCTTGTCTTTGTCCAAGCACCATCCATAGATAAGAGTCGATCCTGGAATGAATATCCCCAGTGCCCATTTCATGCTATTAAGTCTGTCCTCTGGAACCCTACGTCCTCTTAGGAGTATGTATTTCTTCACATTATGATCGGCCCATCTGCCTCCGAAAAAGGCACCTGCAACGTATCCCACGCCTGGTGCGAGGTAGAACAGGCCACCATAGACAGGCTCTGTCAGGTTAAATCTTGGATCCACAACGTATCTTATTGGAGTCAAGAGGGAGAACATGTTGAAGTGGATGGACATTGAAATTATAGCAGCGAGCGCAAGGTTTTTATACTTGAAGATGGCCAGAATAACTCTGAGTGGGTTGTAAGGGACAAACCACACTTTTTTCCCGGTTTCTCTTCTTCTTACTGTCAGTTCTGTGACTCTTGAAGTCTCTGGAAGGAATGTAAATGCCAGGACCAAGTCCACGGCTGTGAGTGCCACTTGGACCCAGAAAATAACTCTCCAACTTGTATACGTGACAATGATACCACCAAGTACAGGGCCCAAAGCAGGTCCCAGTTGTGAGCCTAATAGAGACATTCCCAATGCGTTACCTCTCTCCACTGGCTTGTAAATATCACCAAGTGTTTGTGATCCAACTGAAAAGGGAGGAGTACCGAACAGTGCCGATAGTCCACGGAACACGAAGAACATAGCCAAGTTCTGCGAGAGGCCAGTGAGTAGAGTACATATCAAGAAAAGAGTTAGGCAAACCAGGAACGTGTTTCTCTTCCCGTAGATGGACCCCATTGGTGAGATGAGCACTGTGGAGACTGCCATCAAAAAGTTGTAAACGGCATTGGACACATTGATGATCGTACCTGTAGTGTTGAACTCGTCTGCTATGATGGGTACAGCTGGCAAGAATGACATAGAGCTCAGTGGTGACAGAAAGCATGATAGCGATACAATGATGACTATAAGCCTCTTTCGTTGTGGTGAAAACCTAGAGTAAAATGCCTCATCGTCCATCAACTCTAACTGTGTGAGCTCTGAGTTCTCTATGGGCAAGTCCATTGTGATCTCCTGGTCAGCCTGTTTTTCAGTCATGGTCCTCAAAAATTGACAAATCCTTTAATACTGATCTCATGAGTGAATGTGAGTGTGAGTGTGAGTGAGTGTAGTGAAGAGACAGTGTTGAATATCCAATTATTTTCATATATTTGGTCCCATTTCTTTCAATCACTCACTCACTCACTCACACTTAAGAGGGGGAAAAGCCACACTCCTGCCACAAAACAGATCGGGGTCAGTTGACAGCGTCTGATTGGTCCATGTTTAGCGGAGTAGAAATCCTCACACACACACGCACACAATGCATTGTTTGAAAAGAATCTCCGCGGAGTTTTTGTCTTCCTCTCTCGGTGAAAGAGACTGCGAGCCCGAGTTGATAAATCTTCGGCCGATCCTTTTTAGACACTCGGGAATCTGAGTGACAATCTCCGAGCTTATCGCCTGGCATGAACTCTCTCCCCGACCAAGAAGCATCAATATATATTCTTTCTATGAAGATGGGTTGGGATTTTCAACCCATACCTTCTAACAAGCCAAACTACAAGATCCTTAAATTATCAAACAAAAACAGATATGTGTGCCAGAAAGTTCACAATTGCTGCTGTTCAGCTCGGCCCTATCCAGAAGGCCACTCCAAAGTCAGAGACTATTGCCAGACTCGTCAAACTTCTCCAAGAAGCTGCTGCTGGTGGTGCCAAACTCGCTGTTTTTCCAGAACTCTGCTTGACTTCTTTCTTCCCACGTTGGTACATTGAGTCCCAGGAGGAAGTCGACTCCTACTTCGAGAAGGGAGACATTACCAAGTCTGATGTCCTGAAGCCATTGTTCGATGAGGCCAAGAAGCTCAGCATTGGATTCATGATAGGGTACGCTGAGCTCACAGATGACTGCCACCACTTCAATACATGTGCTTTGTTTGATAACAAAGGTGAGCTCGTTCAAAAGTACAGAAAAGCCCATCTTCCAGGCTTTGTGGAGCCAACAGAGGGCATTGCCTTCCAGCAGTTGGAGAAGAGATACTTTGAGTACGGAGACATGGGCTTCCCAGCTTACCACTCCGATCCTCAATGGATCGATGCCACCATCGGTATGCTCATCTGTAACGACAGAAGATGGCCAGAGGCTTGGAGAGACTATGCTCTCCAAGGTATGGATCTGTGTTTGAACGGCTACAACACCACAGGAAACGGTACTGCCCTCTTCGGAAAGAAGGAGAACAAGGAGGTTAGACTGTACCACAGTGAGCTCTCTACCACAGCCAACGCATACTTCAACTCCTGCTTTGCCGTTTCAGTTGCCAAGTGTGGCAACGAGGATGGCCAGGATCTGATTGCTGGTTCCATCATTGTTGATCCAAACGGATTGGTTATCGCCAAGGCAAAGACTGAGGATGATGAAGTTCTTCTTGCTGAGATTGACTTGGACGAGGCCATTAATGGTAAGAAGAAGATGTTTGACTTCTCTAGACACCGTCGTCCAGAGCTTTATGGCAGACTTATTGCTCAGAAGGGAGCAATTGAGACTCCATACAAGGGATGAGCTTTTAAATATATTAATAAAAACTACTAGAAGAATTATATCTTTACAGTGTAATAATAACGTTATACAAGGGGAACATTCGTATTTTAGTGAAGTGCACTCCTTTGCGTAGTTACAGGAGAAACCATTCCAGAGAGAAAAGAATATACTATGTCAATAAGGAGTAAACGAATTTATTACTAAAATGAACAGACATACAAAAAAATTCAAAAGTGTACAGAATATAAATCAATCAGCCTTAGTATGAACAAAGACCCTGTCCTTTGATCCAGAAGATGTGGAAGACAATTCCATACCTTCGTATTCGTCTAATGGTTTGACCAAAGTGTTACCAGGATCATGCTCAAAGTTCTCCAAGTCTGCCATCCACAGCTTTGGAATGAATGTGCAAATCAAGTAGTACACTATGGAAGCGACCATGATACCAGTCACGTATGAGAAGGAGTAGACGTAGTAAGCATTAATTGGAACACTCTTGTTGCCGCACACATATGCCAAACCTGGAAGGTTTGGAATAATGCCACAGAAAAAGGCAATGAAACAAGCTGGGTTGAATCCAAGGAAGAATCTGTAAGGGCCATCATGTTTGTACAAACCTGGGACGTTGATACGTCTCTTTCTGACAATGTAGTAGTCTGTGCAAATGATACCAGAGATTGGAGCCAAGAAAAGGGAGTATCCACCAAGGAAAGCAGAGAAACTGGCAGCAGAGTTCTGGATATACCATGGACATGAAAGGATACCAAGAACTAAGCAGACGTAAGCACCTCTACGTGGGTTGATCCAACGTGGGAACCAAAGGGACAAGTCGTAGGAGAAACTGACAGTGTTCGCAGAGATGTTTGTCATCATTGTGGCAAAAGCCCACTGGAGGGAAGCAAAGAACTGGGCAGCTCTGTTGTTCCACAACTCCTCGACTTGCAATGGGTTCCATGTCTTAACACCGTAGATGACCTGTGTAGCAGATGTAACGATGATTCCCAAGAGGCCACAGATAGTGACAAGAATAACGAGGCCAACTAACTGTGGCCACCAAACCTGGTTAGGCTTCTTTGAATATCTCGTGAAATCTGAAATGTTGAGGGCCAAAGTGGCTTTCGGGCCAATAGCAGAGATCATACATCTGAAGAAGACAACAACGACTGGAGTTCCATCAATAATGTCTGTTCCTTGGTTAAAGATAGGGCCAAAACCTTTAGCACCATGGACTGCCCAAGCAAAGAGAACGATAGTGAAGCAAATCCCTGTAATAATCTTGACGGTGAAGAGAGTACGGAGCTGGTTGACAGTGAGGTAGAGTGCCGGTATCTGGACAATGACTCCAAGAAAGAAACAGAGGAGTGTTGCACTTGTGATCTTTGCACTCTCCGGGAGGCGGTTCTCAAAGTGCTTGAAAGAAGGCCAGATTGCCTCGAGCATGGACTGGATACACTGACCGAGCAATAATGTCTGGGTTCCTGTCCACAAGATGCACACGATACCTCTGATGGCGACCATAATATGAGCACCCGATATTCTTGGAGCAGCACCAGCAGAGGCTCTCACGAGCACAGGGAAGCCGAGCCCATACTTTGAGCCCATGCTGGCTGTGAGCATGGCTGGGATAGAGACGATGATATGACCACAAATAATAGCGAGCACAGCAAGACCAGGCGAAAGACCAAGAGAAATACTTGAAGAGGCGACTTGATACATAGAGATGGACATGGCTTCAGCGATCCAGAAACCCAAGTTACTGAACCACTCCCATTTTCTCTCCTCCGACCACTGTGGGACAGGGTCTAAATCCTTGTTGGAATAGAGGACACCGTCGGAATACGTTCCTTCTGCGAGGGGAAGCTCCAGTTTGCCCTTGATATTGCTGAATGACACCATATGTGCTTAAGAGTATATGGGGGATTTATTTAAGGTAAGATCGTAAGTTAACATCTAGCGTTGGAGCAAGAGAGTCTCATATATATATATATATATATAAATATATATAGACCCTTTTTCTTTTCCAGCGGAGATGTGTATTGTAAATGCCGACTGTAAGAAGATCAAGAAAAAAATTTGATAAGAAATTCGCAGTGTATTACTTTGTCAGGAAAAATAGCGGAGTTGCTAATTTTGAATTGATAGATTTTTTTTAACTTATGATTCGAAAGTGGGTGTACACTGTATTGAGTAAATAAAAAAGTGATACGATCGGAGAAGGAGAAAAGGATGAAAATAATCAAAACTTGACACATATTGGACGTTATCAAGCTTGTCCTTTGACACAAGCCCCTCCCGATCGGGATAGTTGACTGACTTCTCCGAGAGTATGTGTCCGCGGCGGACACCAAGGTTCCCCCGTCCGGGTAACTAACAACCGATAGTTTGGCTTAGGGTGATAGACGGTATCTCTCTAGGGAATATCTTTTAAATATGTCTCTACAACTTTTTAGTCAGTGTTTCTCTATGTGTGTGTTTAAGTGATTAATGTCAATTGCTTTTTTTTAATTATACATCTTAGGTCTGATAGTTCTCCACGTACACATGTGGATTGATAGCCGTATGAGGAGCTGTCTTTTCGTAGAAGAACTGCATGAGGTTCTTTACGCACTTCTTCTCAAAGTTTTGGAAACTGTCTCTTGTGCAAGCACCAGCGTGAGGTGTTAAGGTGATCTTCCAGTTGTCAAGCAGCTTCTGGTGGATTTTTGGCTCGAATTCATGCACATCGAATCCAGCACCAACGAGCTGCCCACTCTCCAGGGCTTCAATCACAGCTTGCTCTTCCACAATTGGACCCCTGGCAATGTTCACAAGACGCACCTTGGACTTCATCTTGCTGAAGGCTTCTCTGTTAATGAGATGACGTGTCTCTGTAGTGTATGGACACAAGATCAAGATGCAGTCAGACTGTGCAAAGAGGTCGTCAATAGACTCGCAATACGTCATGCCCTCAACGTTCTTGTTTCTTCTGTTGTGGTACACAATGTTCATTCCCAAACTTTGGCACGTCTTTGCAACAAGCATTCCAATATCACCTAGTCCAACTACACCAAGAACCTTCTCGTTGGGATCCTCAGCGATGTTGGAGATGATCTGAGAGTCATAGTAAGCACCGGGTGTTCTGACACAGTGCTCAGCATAAGTCAAGTATCTAAAGGAAGACAACACCAGGTAGATCCCAACGTCAGCAGTCGCACGAGAGCAAGAGTCTGGAGAATTGCAGAATACAACACCACGAGAAGTCAAATAGTCCACATCAACAATGTCATACCCATGGCCAGACTGAACAATGATCTTGCACGATTGTGGCAGTAATCTGACCGCCTCGTCTCTGAGAATGTAGTGATGGATGTATGGGCTCGATTTCAACCAAGTGGAGCGGCAAATGGCATCAATGTTGCCAATTTTGCCATGTTCTGGCTTGCGTAGTTCGTCCATGTACTGCTCCACAGTATCAAAGTCATAGACTATGAGCTCAAAATTCTCGTTCAAAGTCTTCCAAGCTTCGTCATCATGGACTGGATTGTCCCATGGAACGTAAAGCACTCTTGGCTTATTCTGAACCGTCATGGGCTGTTGCTGTGTTTTTTATAAAGCTCTGGTGCTAAAGATTGTTAAAAGTGCGAGATCTGTACTTTTTTATATGAATACCCATTACATTAATTCTACGGTGTGCGTCCACACGGAGTCACGGGCACCGAACTCCGAGTATCTCGCATTACCATAATACTGCACCTTTTATTTTCTTTTTGGGATGCCTCTTTACATTCGGTTATTAATAGTACTATTTAGTGTATTAAAGGAAACTCTATCATTGAAGGGAGGGAAAAATCACAAATAATCCTGTCCTCTGGTCTCTCTAGCATCCTTACTACTGGAGAAGAGGCCCACCGATGACGTTTTAAGGCCACTTCTAACAAGTCCAGTAAGTAAGTTGACACCAGAGACAACACCATCAACGACTTGCACGCCTTTGTCCCCAACAGCAGTAGTGACGGCCTGTTGCATGTCAGACATACCTGCACACCCCAAGATCAACACGTCTGCTCCTTGGTCGACTAATTTAGTAGCAGCATCAGCCATTAAATCCAAAACCTCCTCTCTTGGTTTTGTGTGCAGCTCTGCCACCTTCAGCTTGGTACTAAGAAGCCCAGCGCAGAATCCGTCGAGTCCCATGGCCCTCACGGAGTGGCCATGTCTGATGGATGATCTCTGAACCGTGGTCAGAATACCGAACTTACCACCAATAAGTCTGGCAGTGTAAATTCCAGCCTCGAAAATACCACAGACTGGGACGTCAAATTCTTCACGTAGACAGTTTGTGAGAGGATGGTCGGAGAAACAAGCAACGAGGACGGCATCAACCTGGCCAATGTAGTCATAGGCGTCCTTAAACGAGACAGCAGATGACAATACACCATCTAAGTGACACTCAATTGAAGACGGGGAAGGCTCTGGCGCAGTGTAGCCGTACAACTTGACGTCTGGGGCTAGATGGTTCTCAGCCATCTTCAAGCAGTTGGTAGTCATTATCTCCGTTGCATTTGGGTTCAGCAAAAGCACCTTGATCTTGTCATTGCATCCCACAGAGGGGAGGTCATTGATATCCTTCATTCTTAAGGTAGTTTTCTATGTATTAACAGAAGAGTTTATCAGCAGAAGTGACAAAAGTTCGGTGATTTATATAAGAGAGCCTCCGAAGAGCGGAGACTAAAGTGCGGAATCGGAGAAGTCTCCGGGAATTCCCGATCGATGCCCCCTTCTTTTTTCATATACCCCAGATCATATAAAAACCTCGAGCGAGAACCTGCTCTAAGGGCACTTTTTATTTTCCCCCTTTCATCCTTCATTGAATCCTCAATTGCAAGAAGATGTTCGACCTAGTTATCCATAATGGCTTTATTGTCACAGCATCAGATATCCTCCCTCCGTCTGTGTACATTGGTGTCAAGGACGGTGTAATCCAAACAATGACATCGGAGCCCATCACAGGGACCAAAGTCATCGATGCTGAGGGTGCTTACATCACACCAGGAGGGCTTGACAGTCACGTCCATTTGCATCAGGACAATGCTCCTACAGGTGACAACTTTGAATCCGGCACCAGAAGCGCTATAGCTGGTGGAACTACCACCATTTTGGCTTTCGCTATCCAGGCCAAAGGAGTCTCCGACTTGAAGCAGGTTGTCTCGGGCTACCATGTCAGAGCGCAAATGGGTCCGTACTGTGACTACGGGTTCCATCTAATTGTGTCTGATCCTAACGATCAGATGCTCAAGCAGTTGCCGGAAATCATAGAGAAGGAGGGCATAACCAGCATCAAGATCTATACCACTTACCCAAGATACATTCTCACAGATGCCCAGGTGCTCGACATCTTGCTTGAGACTAGAAAGCTGAAGATGACTACGATGATTCATGCCGAGAACGCTGACATCATTGACTTCATCAACGAGAAGCTTCAACAGAAGAAGCTGACCGATCCATTCTACCACTCCGTGTCGAGACCTGTGGAAGCTGAAGATGAAGCATCTTACAGAGTCATCGCACTGGCCAAGCTCATTGACACTCCAATCTTGATTGTGCACATGTCTACTGAGGATGCTTTGGGACACGTGGAGAAGGCTCAAAGAGATATAACTCCAATCTACGCTGAAACGTGTCCACAGTACTTGTTCCTCACTGCGGACTACTTGAAGCAAGGATGCTGCCATCACAAGAACCCTGAGGACGGGTTCGAAGGGGCCAAGTACATCTGCTCTCCTCCTCTAAGACAGGACCAATCTGAGCTCGATGGGGTGTGGAAGAAGATCCAGAACGGCACTGTGACATGCTTTTCCAGTGACCATGCACCTTCCAAGTACGACCACGCTCAGGGTAAGAAAGCTGGTTTGGTAAACGGTCTCCCTCATTACAAGCAGGTTCCAAACGGTATCCCGGGCGTTGAGACGAGACTACCGCTGCTCTTCTGCTACGGTGTTGAGACTGGTAGAATCACACCACAAAAGTTTGTTGAAGTCTGCTGTACAAACCCTGCCAAGTTGTACGGGTTGTCCGATAAGAAAGGATCTATTGGTGTTGGGCTGGATGCTGATATCACCATCTGGTACCCTGGTGGAAAGATGGAACCTTTCAGCCTCACAAATGAGATGCTTCACCATGACATTGATTACACTCCGTATGAGGGGATGAGATTCACAAACTGGCCAAGATACACCATTTTGAGAGGTTCTGTTGCCTGGGACAGAGACAATGGCGGTATCAAAGGCTCTGCCGGGGATGGCAAGTACTTGAAGAGAGGAGTGTCTGCGTTGGCTGGTCCGAAGAAGGAATTAAATCCTATATTTGCGTAAATCCCTTTAATATAGAACTAATATACTACAAAAAAAGTTTCAGTTGTAGTTGAATTCAGGCATTTACAAAGTTGGGCTTCTCTCTCTCTCTCGGCCGATATTTATTGATCACGTACGCGAAAATATCCCCAAGGGCACATCTTAGTCTCAGGCTGGAGATAACAGTGAAATTTCCCGACAAAGGAGGAGAAGAAGTGAAGGCCACCATTCCCCATTATACAACTCCTCTCTCATATATAACACCACCGATGGAGATCCAGTACATCTCAGTCAAAAGCACAGGCCGATCGCACCTCGCTTGTCATCGTTGCAGATCGCACAAGATCAAGTGTTCTGGTGAGAAGCCCGTGTGTCGCAACTGTCTCATCACGTCGAAACAGTGTCGATATCCGGAGAGAGACCGTGTGGTTACTGTTCATGAGTCAGACATTCTCAAACTGCAGAAGAAAGTCAGTGAGCTCGAAGGGAAATCTCGACAGAACACCCCAGACGACGTGCTGAACGAAAATGTCATCCAAACATCAGGCACTACCGACAGCTCGCTCTATTCATTCTTAGACATTGATATTGACCAGTCCAACGCCATGAGATACTATTACAAGGACGTTCCAACGCCCGATGTTCCCTTACCCGAAAAGGACTACGCCATCTTTTTGATGGAGAAAGTTATGCTATTTATTGGACAGGAGTACTATCTCTTTGACGAAACAAAGACCATCGTCGAGGAAGTAACCAGGATCTACGAGACTGGACAGGATCTTTCCTACTTGCTCGTCATCTTGGCTGTTGGACAGCAGTATATGAACTACCAGAAATCAAGTGAGGACACGCCGGGCATTTACTATTTCAAAATGGCTCTCAAGATGTTTGAGCCATATTATGAGGAACCTACTATCAAGTTCATTCAGACTTTACTGCTAATAGCATTCTATCAGCAGGGACTCAACAAGTCACATACTGCTTATGTCTATTACGGAACAGCCATCAGGTCAGCACTGGTCATGGGAATACACAGAAGAGCACTATACTTACCACTCGAAGAACAGGAGCGTCGCAGAAGACTATGGTGGACTTGTCGTTGCATGGACGTCATTTGGACAGCCAAGTTGGGACATCCTGTACATGTGGACACGAACGATATCACACAGCCAATCGATCCATACATTGATCTGAATGATGGGTTCAAAACGGACATTTTGAAGTTGAATAGTAAGCTCAGCCAGATAATCGTGTTTGTGATGAAGACCGTGTACAAACCAACAACGAAGAAGACAATATCAGATCTGCTCTCGTGTCTCTCGATGCTCTCAAACTTCCAGCAGAATCTTCCAGAGAAGATGAAAAAATCCATCATCACACCAAATGACAGAACCACGGCCAATTTATACCTTAGGCTCAACCAGATCATGATCATTACCATCCGTCCACTGCTACTCTCCACCTTCATGGGCCAACATGCTGGTGACCCAAAAGCGATAACAAAATGTGTCAGTGCTGCTGCATCCAACATTACCATCTTGCATCAGTTGCGTGAGATTGGTATGTTCTCCCAATTCGGCTTCTGGGATGCCAGATACCTCTTCTCGTCGCTCTTGGTGCTCTACATGACCTCGGGCCACGAGAAACTGGTGTCTATCGGTCGTGACTTAAACAGGGCAATGTGTGATTCTGGGAACTTCACTGCATTAGAGAATGAGATAAGGCTAAAAGAGCTCGATCAGCTTTTTGATAAAATAAAAGACACCTCTAAGAATGAGCCCACGCCCGCGTCTGAACCAGTTGAGAACATCACAGAAACAAGTCCTAATATGGCCTTGCTCAACAGTATCTCCAACACTTTCTCCTCCTTGTCACCCTCATCATCTCTTGGACACACAGATGCCACTGCCAGTGCTTACAGTCTGGACTCTCTCCAGCCTTTATCCAACGAACTGCCTCCAGATTTATGGAAGAGTTTAACCTATAACCTCACATCCTGGGATTCCATCGGCTAAATTTATAAAGTGAATGATAGTACACATGGGTTTAGCTTAATAGTAGAGATATAAACACAATACCAATTATGTTAACTGGGGAACAAGGAACATGTATAGCAGAGGCTACTCAATGTGCAAAAGTTGAAACTCTGGACTCTAATATACAATATATATGCGTTTTACATTCAAGCTCTCAAAGACTCTCGATCATCGAGAAGATACTCTTGAGGGCGTTCTTCTGAACACCTTCACTGTACACTAACAAACCCTCAGCACAGCTAGACGACAACAATCTTGCGAAATCCGACTGAAGACCCAATGGAACGATGTCAGTACTCTCAGATGCATTCTTCTTGAGCATCGAGGTATGTTCAAAGTCTTCAGCAGCTTTCTCAGCACATTCGATGATGGAACGGTCAATACCACACATGTTAGCAACGTGCATACCGAAACTTCCCTCGGCTGCTCCTTCTTCCAATTTGTATAGGAAAGTTATTGTCTTGGACTCCTCGTTGACAATGATGGCCATCCTGTATGGTTGCACCTGCGGATGAGTCTTGAAAGACTCCCCCAATGAAGCATAGTGTGTAGCAAAGAAACCCAAAGATTGAACATGGGTCACTATATGATGAAGCACAGCCTCAGCAATGGCAAAGCCATCAGAAGAGGAACCACCTCTACCCAGTTCATCAAGAACAAGCAGTGACTTCGGCGTGGCATTGGACAAAATACGCTTGGTCTCAGAAAGCTCAACGTAGAAAGTAGATTTGCCCTGCATAATATTATCATTGGCACCAAGTCTAGTCATGATTCTGTCCACAGGGGTTAGCTTAGCAGATGCCGCAGGGACATAACAGCCAATCTGAGCAAGGATTACAGCAACACATGTCATTCTCAGGACGGTAGACTTACCGGCAGCGTTTGCGCCTGTCAAAAGACCCATGTTAGGGTGTGAACCGCCCAGCGTAATGTCATTTGGAATGAATTCTCTGGAAGACGTGACACCAGAATTGAAGAATGGATGTCTAAGCTCTTGGAACTCCAGTAAACCTGCATCAGAATCAACAAACTCGGGACGAACTGCAGGATATCCAATTGACTCCGAAGTTTTAGCAAGAGAAACAAGACAGTCAAATTTGGCAACACTTGAAATCACTTTATTCCATATCTTGTAGTCCCGGTCGAATCTGGAGAGCATACGAGTCTTTAATGATTCTTCGAGGATCTTGTGCATCTCTCTGGCCCTGGCAACTTCTTTCGACAACTTCTCGACCTCTGGAGACCACCATCTCTTTACACTCTTCGAGGCACCCATGTTTCTCCAGTCTGATGGAACCTTTACCGAAACAGGCATCTCAATGGTGTACAACTCCTTTCCAGAATCCTTGTATTGAATAGACTGAGTCTTGAACTCTCTTCTGTACTCCCTCAGCTTGGTGTCTAACAGATCCTCCAAATTATTGATTACAGCCTTAGAATCGTCATAGTCCTGCTCAACGCCAGCGCTCAAGATCAAAACATCCTGCTCCTCAGCTATTGTTCGGTTAAAGGCATCGCTCCACTTGTCCAAGCATTCATCGAGCTCAACTGGGAAAGTGTCGTATAACTTCTTCAAAGCGCCTTTCAGCCCATAGTCGCCAAGCTTCTTATACATATGAGCAATATTCTCAAACCCATCAATGACTCTGGTGAAATCTTTTAACCGCAGCTGACCAGCGTGCACTCTGGATACCAATCGCTCCAAGTCGGGCAGTTTGGACAAACAGTACTCAATGTCAGTCATTAAATCACCGTTGTCGAGTAACTGGTCAACAGCATCCAACCTCGACTCAATATCAGCTCTGTGGAGTAGTGGGTGAACAATCCAAGTCTTCAATAATCTCTTGCCAAAAGCTGTAGTGGCTCTATTAACGAGCTTAAACAGAGTTCCCTTATCGGTACCATCAAAAGTGTTTGCAAATATCTCCAAGTTCTGTAGAGTCTGACCGTCAAGTACCAAGTTTGTAGAAGGCTTAATTGTACTGTACGGTGAAATGTTACCTTGTGATATCATCGAAGCATCGAGCTTGAGAGACTTCAAGTACCACAATAAGCCACCGAATGACGAAAATCCAACAGTCTTCTGCTCTTCGTAGTACTCCCTCAGAGTAGCAGGCCAGTTGGACAAATCATCCAGATTTTCAGCTGGGAAGTATTCGCCACGGGTCAGTGTCTCAAACGTACGATCAAAGTCATAGAACTCAGTATCCGGCTTTACAATGTTGAAGATGGCACTGTTGTGACAGTTGAACTTGAGAATTCTCATAGCAATGGACGAAACTCCATTTCTTGGAACAATAACCTCCTTTGGTCTCAATTGGGATACAAGGGTCTCAAACTTAGTGCACTCACTGTCATCCTTGAACTCAGTGATGTTGATAGCACCTGTGGCTGTATCAATGAAAGAGACACCAAATATCTTGATATGGGGGTCTTTTGGATCAGCCTCTTCCTTTATAGCACAGCAATACATCGCCATGTCATCAAGAAGCATCGTTTCGTCGGTCAAGGTACCAGCAGTTAAAACACACTTCAGCTCTCTCTGAATGACATCCTTCTTACCCTTAATACCAGTTTCTCTAATCTCCTTGGCCAAACCTGTCTCAATCTGATCAACCTTGGCAACCTTGAACCCCTTACCGATAAAACTTGTGGCCCAGAAGTCAAAGGACATCTCAGGAATGCCAGCAAGTTGCATGTTAGCACGACCTCCACCGGCAATTTTAAGGTCAAATTCATTGTGAGCAATCATGGCATCCTTCTCATATAGCTCGTAAAACTTTCCCTTCTTGAAAAATACAATACAGTCCCACATTTTGGACTTGATTTCCCAATACTGCTTCTCAAATGAGGTGAATTTGGACCATGCTGACTGTGGGATGTAGAGAGTCCGTGGATCATATTCTGGGTCATCCATAGGGCGTTTCTCAGCATCTCTGATGTCAATAAGCCATTGGTAACGCTCTTCGTTCTCTTTCGTGAACTTTTGGTGCTTTGGAGCAGGTTTGACCCTCTTAGGGGTTGTTGACTTCTTAATCTGTATTGAGGGCGAGTAGCTTGAAGAGGATTCAAACTGTTTAAGCTTGGAGCTGGACGTAGAAAGAGATGGTGATTGTTTCTTTGGTTTGGAGGACTTGGAGATCTCGATGAAATCATCGTCGTCATCATCATCGTCAGCTGGGTTGGACTTGTCTTCCTCAAAGTCATCTGGAACAACGAAGTCAACCATATCGTCGTCAGACTCTTCTTTTTGCTCCGGAACAAACTCATCCTCATCATCTGAAAGAACACGACGCTTCTTGCGCTGTGACTTCATTGGTATATTGCTTTCATCTTCTTCATCATTGCTCTCTGCGTAGCTAATCTTCTTCTTGGCTGCTCTTCTGTCACCGGTAGGACTTGACAGTGGGAGCTCCAACTCGTCCTCATCCTCTTTCTGAGCTTCGAGTTCAACGTTTCCCGCCGCTGGTGTATTTACCTTGGCCTCTTGGAGTGGTCTCTTAATAACGGACTCGGTAGTCTTAACCTTCTGTTTGGTCTCGTCAGAGGCAGATGCGTTACGCGTCGTGTTAGGTGTATTCTCTTTGTCGTCCTCGAGAACAGTTGTGGTATCCTCCTTCTGTGGTGAAGATGACATTGGAGATGGTAGTGAATCGGATGAACCCAACGCAGCCTTTGCCTTGGGCTGTGGCGAGCTATCAGGCCTCTTTCCCTTAGAGAAAAACGACATGAGCGAAGATTGCTTCATCTTTCCATTGGAGGACGCAGCCAGCTTCTTAGCTGGCGTCCTCTTTGGTGTGTTCAACTTGGCCATTATGCGCTACCTCAGCTTGAGTATTTGGAACTGTGACCTCAGTTAACAAAAGAGAGAGAAAGAAAGGGACGCGTTACCTTTTTATTCACCTAGCGCGTCTGTGTTGTGTTCGTCAGACTTCAGACGCGTCTGAATTTCTGTGCCTCTTACCAGAATAAGCTTATACTAGCTGCTACTGTCATTTATTTGCGTGTCACCAATAACACCCGAGCATCGCTCTCGAACCGCCTACAATTTTTGATTTAGAGCCTAGCGGAGATCAGGGTATAAAAGACACTACAATCACCATCGCAGCTCTCAGTTTCGCTCCTGAATGTCTGCTAAAGAGTACTTGAAAGCCGCCAAGAAGGCTCTTGAGAATGATAATCCTGAATATGGTCTCTCCTTGGCTGAAGATGCTCTTTCAATAGACCCACAAAACTACTTTGCCCACGTCTTAGCAGGTAAATCCCATCACCTTCTGGGTCATTTAACTTCTGCCTCCAAGTGTTACAAAAAGGCAATTGACATCGATCATGACAATTTGACAGCATGGAAAGGTCTTGTTCTTGTTGTGAAAACGTCTGACGATTATAAGACGTTCTTTACAACGATGGCGGAGTACATCACCCTTGCAGTTGCCCAAGGGCATGCAATCTCCACCATGCTCAACGAAGTGAAAGAATACTTGAAAAAGCACAAAGACGACTCTGGAGAAATACATGAAGAGTACTTGAAACAGCTTCTCCCTTATGCACCTCTTCAAGAAGCAACTGCTGGTCTCTTGCTTCAGCCAGTGACAGCTCTGAAGGAGTACCTCGACATTAACGTCAAGAGAGAGTCGAAGGATCTGTTCCGTCTTGTAACCAGAGAGAAGATGAAATCCAAGGATTCTCGAACTGCTGATGCCGTTGCCTGGGAGATTTACAAGGTGTCTGAAATTCCACAGCTGTACGAGCAGCTCATCAACATCGTTGACGACGACTCTCAAAGACGTGAGGCTGAAGAACAACTGCTCAAGTATAAACATTCCATGCTCAAGTGTGCTCCATATCATGAGAAAGCTAAGCTTCTGGATGATGTTAAGGAGATGGTCGAAGGTATGGTAACTGTCAAGCACACATCATTCTATGCCTGGTCTTTGTATTTTGACCTGACTGATCCTAAGGACATCTCCTCATTGGATCCACAGGTTATGAAGAATTTCCTTATGCTGTTCAAGAACGAGCCACTTGGTCAGATAATCCATGCCTACCTTCTCTCGGATCTATCGACGTACAATATTGAGTTGAACGACAAGAAAGCTTCTGAAAGAGGGAAAGACCAGGAGAATCTCACGACAGACGAGATGGAGCTTCTAGAACTGACCACAGCGGAAGAGGACAACTCTCTTACCCAAGAAGAGCTGTTAGTTCTCATGTCTGAGTCTATGAAGCACTGTAAGACCTCTCTCTTCGCGTACAGAGTTGTATTATCATACCATATTCACTGCAAAAAGTACAAGGAGGCCCTCCACTTGTGCCAAGCTGCCATTCAGCTACTTGCCCAGGCATCTAGATCTTTCGGTACAACGTTCACACACACAAAGGAGGACTATTTGGTCCACTACGGTGTTATTCTCACGTACTACGAAGCTCCAAAGAATTACAAGCGTGCACTTGAGATATTTGATAAGGTGCTCATTGACTCGCCAGATAATGTCAATGCCCGTGTTGGAAAAGGTCTGATTCTTGCTGAGAGGGGCCATTTGGAAGCTGCAAAAGATATCTTGGAAAAGACTAGTTCTGAATACCCTGAGAATGAAGATGCATTGGTACAACTCTCATGGGTCCAGGTCCGTCTTGGTGACCATGACGCTGGTCGCATTGGCTTGACTCGGGTGTTAAAGAACTTGACTGGAACCAGTCTTTACATATTGGAGCTAAAAGCCCGTATCAACTGGATGCTTTCTGAAAGTTATCGTCGGACTGGTAATACTTCTAAGGCATATCAATGTCTGGTGGACTCTTTGAGGGCTTTCCCCAATTTTGGACCATCCTTCACATCCTTAGGTGAGATTTACCTCAACGATTACAATGACACTAAGCGCTCAAAGAAATGCTTTGTCAAAGCATTTGAGCTTGATGCTTCTGAAATCAAGTCTGCTTATTATTTGACATCTGAGGCGACGTCTCAGGGTGAGTGGAGAGCTGCTGAGGCAATCTGTGCCAGGCTCTTAGACTCTGAAAATGCCAAGCGTCGTCTGGGTCAAGATCCATGGCCGTATAGGGTTCTTGGCTGCGCTTCACTGGAGAAGCAAGATGCCGCCAAAGCCGTGGAGTGGTTTCAAAATGCTATCAGGCTAAACAAGGATGACACTGAGTCCTGGGTTGGCCTTGGTGAAGCTTACGCTGACTGTGGTCGCCTTGAAGCTGCGGCCAAAGTTTTCAGAAAAGCTTTGGATTTGGATCAGCATCATTGGGTTGCCAAGTACTCATTGGGTTCCATGCAATTACAGATTGGTGAATTTGATGATGCACTAACAGTTTTCGGAGAGGTTCTGACTGTCAGACCTGATGAAGAATGTGTTATCTCTGGAATGTATGAGACTTTATACAGGTATGCTAATCACTGTGTGCTGACTGGATTTTTTGGTAAGGCCATCGGATTAGCTTTACAGGCTATTGAGTACATTATCCGAGGTAACATTAATTCTTACAATTTTTGGAAGACTTTGAGTGACTTGATCCAATTGTTTTTGCAGGTCCAGTCCAAGATCAGTGAATTTCCGCATGAACCTCTTCTCTGTGTTCTCAAGAAGTCCAGGGCCGACATAAATGAGGCATTGATTCAGGACTATGTTCAAAATGAAAAGCCAGTTGAGCTTGTATCGTTATTCTTGGTGTATGCTAACAAGGCTGCACTAGCTCTTGATCCAAAAGCCAGACCCCTTCGCTCCTCTGTTCTCTACAACCTGGGTCTCGCTCAGGTTGTTGCCTTCCTTGCAACCAAGGATACCAAGAACCGTGATGATGCCATCGAGACACTGAAAGACTCCATCAAGTTGCAGAATAACTACCAGGAACCATGGATAGCCCTTGGCATTGCATCCATGACCGTGAATCCCCGTGTTTCTCAGCACTGCTTCCTCAAGGCCTCCTCAATAAATCAGCGTAATGCTGAGACATGGTCCAACCTGGCTTTGCTCTACCTCCGTTATTCCGATCATACTTTAGCCACTGAAGCTTACATGCGTGGTCAATCAATGGCCCCATCTGAGCCAATCTCCTGGTTGGGCCATGCCCTTGCTGCTGAAGCCCAGGGTAACAAGTCCACTGCTTTCAACTTGTACACACGTGCGTTTGTTTTGTCTAATGGTAAGAACCCTAGTGCGCAGTTGGCCTATGGTGCCAATATCTGTTCGAAGAGAGTTGGTCAGGGTGATGATGTAAAGGATATTGAGGCTGTTCAAGAGTTAAGCACTGCTTCTTATGGTATGGTTCAGTACTTGAAACACTACCCACTGGACAGATTTGGTCTCGAAGTGATGTGTTTGATTTTGGAGAGGCTCAATGACTACGATTTGGGTAAGACCATTTCTGATCATTTGCTAGTGTTGTTGGAGAAATCATACGAAGAGGCTGAGGACGAGTCTATTTTGAGAGATTTCGCTCGTGCCAAATCTTTATCTGCCAGATTCGACCTGGGAGTCAAGGAGTATGATTCTGCCATCAGATCTTGTCTCGAGTGCCTGGAGTTGAGCGAAGACAACAAGACGGTGGTTTCGTGTCGAACTATTCTTGGTCTTTCGTACTTTTTCACTGAAAGATTTGATGATGCACTGGATGAATTCAAACAAGTACTGACGTTATCCAATGATGCTAAGAGACTTGTGGTTCTGATTGCTCAGGTGTTGTACGTCTATAACACTGAGGAAACCAGACAGGCTGCCTTGGATCAACTGTTCCACAACATTGAAGAACACGGCTCTTCACTATTGGTGACTCTCACTATTGGTGCGATCTCTATGATTGAGAATTTGGATGACTACCTCGAGGTTGTCAAATCTGAACTGGAGTCACTGTCATTGCCTGAGATTATGGCTGACCGTTTCAAGAACGTCCCTTACCTGATCTCCCAGATCAGCAAGCGACTTGGTGAGAACTCAAACAGCGTGTGGCAAAGAATGGCCTTTATGTTCCCAGGTGATCTTCGTGTTTGGGAGGAATTGGATAAGGACATAGCTTTGAAAATTGCCATTAAGGGTGCAAAGGTGACAGCTGAGGAGTTGAGTGAAAGGTATGCTGCCACTGGGGAGCTCCAGCATGTCCAGAGAGCCATTTTCCTTTCTCCATGGGACGTCCGGGGTAGCCAACTTCTTAGTCTATGACGGTTTTTAATAAACATAGTTAAACTTTTATAAATCAATAGAGATTAACTTGAGCTCCGATCTATCGGCCGACTCGGCTTTATGCTTCACGCTAACTCCGTTGAACCGAGTGTATACGCGAAAAGGTTTGAATTAAACGACCCCCACAAATGCAGGCATGGACGTTCCCGACCTCCCTCCAACCAACCACATGGGCACTCATTTGCTCCACAAATGTCACTCGCTCGCCCGCTGAGACTGCTTCTTCTGGGTGCACCAGGCTCTGGTAAAGGAACCCAGACTTCTAAGCTGCTACAGCACTTCCCATTGCCAGCAATCTCATCGGGTGACCTTCTCCGTCGAGAAATCGAACAAGGCACTCAAATGGGACAATTGGCACAGAAGGTCATCAAGGAAGGTGGCCTTCTACCTGATGAGACTATTTCTACGATTGTGGTGAACGAATTGAGCTCTAGGGGGCTATTGTCTGAAAAGAAAGACTGGCTGCTGGATGGATTTCCGCGTACGTTGAATCAAGCCAAGATCTTGGAGAAGGACCTCAAAGAAGCACAACTGAATCTCGTTGTGGAGCTGAGGGTTCCTCCAGAAGTCATTTTAGAGAGAATTGAGAACAGATGGGTCCATATTCCCAGTGGGAGGGTGTATAACTTACAATTCAACCCACCAAAGGTTCCTGGCAAGGACGATATCACTGGAGAGCCATTGAGTAAAAGACCCGATGATGATGCTAGGGTGTTTGAAAAGAGATTGGACACGTACAACAGCACCATTGGTCCTGTCATGGATTTCTACAGAAGCAAGGGAATCCTCAGAAGTGTCGAAGGTGAAACCTCGAACATCATATTCCCAAAGCTGTTGAGCTTAATCGAGAGGGAGTTCACAAAGTGATGATAGCAACGACATTATGAAGTAAACGAGCATCTTTAAGTATTCATGCATTATAAGTTTCATATCTTCATAAATAACAACAGCACTTGAACATCACGCCAACCAGCTGAAGCCTTTTTTAAGTATCTCACGGATGGAACTAATATAGTACTTCTCCTCGTCCCAGATGATTCTATCCATCTCTCTTCTTCCAGAATCCAGATCCAGCTGGTCCAACCTGTGGATCTTAGAACTCCTAAAGATCTTGTAGCCAAAATAGCATAGAACAAACAGTATCAAAGCACCATAGCTAACGAAAAACGTCTTCGTGTCCCAGTATCCTTTCAAAAACACGACGAATCCCATCAAAACCACAATCAACATCGATCCGACAAGTCCATAAATCGCCAAAAATGGCTGTAATGGTGATCTGTATGGGTATGAGGGATCACTTCTTGAAATGATGTCAGGTCTTAGCTTCAAACCATAATAGAATCTAAGAAATGATAGACACATACCAGACCACATGAGCATAGCGGAAGCTGAAGAGATGCTGGCAAAGTCCTGGAACACGGTGAATACCTTCTCGTTCACAGAGAAAAAGGCCAGAAGACCAAACGCCCCTGAGAATAAAACCGACATGTATGGAACTCCAGCCTTGGAGCATCTCGCAAATATTGAGAATGCTTTTCTCTGAGTTGCCATTGAGTAGAGGGTTCTCGATGACACGTACAAATGTGAAGAGCCAGCAGTGACGCCAAACATGATGAAGAATCCATTGGCAACGGCAGAGAAGATGCAATATCCTGATGACTGCAATGCAATAATCCAAGGGCTCTGATTACCATTTGCGTAATTACTGATAGCAGCAGAGGTGCACTTAAAATCAAACTTACTCAAGTACTCAGATGGAAGCTCACCCAATCCTCGTGATGGAGCGTAATATCTCAGCAGTCTCGGATCTCCAGAGTACATGTTTAGGCCAACAAGAAAGACTGATAGTAAATAGAGGAAAACAACACGTCCAAAAACTCTCTTGGTAACACTTGGGAGAGCCTTTCTTGGATTCTTGCATTCCATGGAGGCAACAAATCCAATCTCTGAACCGGTATAAGCATATGATGAAATTAGAGTGGATGATAAGACGCCACATAAGCGGCCAACACCTCCTCCAATACCATTCAATGCGCCGCTTCCCACGTCATCTAGGTCAAATGTTGGTCTGAAAGGACCATAAGTGAAAATGCCAGTTGATTTATCCGAGTTCCAGTATTTAAAGCCGTTGTGTTCCTTGACGTTGATGATGATCATAGTAATTATCAGAGCAGATGTGAAGAGAACCTTAAGCAAGGATATACAGTACTCAATGTTTCCGTATACTCTCACATCGAACAGGTTGATGGTCAGTATAAGAACCCAGAATAGTGCCACAAAACATGGTGCTGCCTTCGAAAGATCCAGATGTTCATAGTATGAGAGCATAATCGAGGCAGCACAAACTTCGCCAGGCATTGCTATGGTAAAAGACAGCCAATAAGACCATCCAAGAGCAAATCCAAATGCATCTTCAACAAACCTTGAGGCCAATCCAGAGATGGATGATGTTGTGGGGATCAAAGTCGACATTTCAGCAAACGAGAGCATGGTGGCCAAGACTATGGAACCTGAGATTAAAAACCCCAGAAAACATCCCAAGGGGCCTGCAATGGAAAATGCCTTGCCAGATGATAGAAACAATCCAACACCGAGAGTTCCCCCAAGTGCAATCATCTGGATCTGTGGCATGGCCAATTTTCTTTGTAAGTGGTACCTTTCCCTGTTTTCTCCGTGGCCCCATAGCAGTTTCTTCTCGCTGTCCGAGATCTGGTTGTCCTCAAGCCGGTCCACCAAGTGATGTGAAGAGATATCGACTACCTCAGTAATATTGCTACCCCTCGAGGTCTCTCTTACGAGCTTTGGTAGTAACTCTTTGGCACGTGTAGCCGACGGTCGTCGTATATCCGGAAACATGTGTCTCTTTGTTCCATTTACAAGCTCGATACCTGGCGAAAACTGCGAGTCCAATGGAACACCAACTCTGATGTCACTTCTTTGCATCTCGTTCAACACATGTTTAGCACGGCTTTCCAGCACAGCTTCTCTGTGGATCATAGCGTCATACTTCTGGAAGTCCATTCCGTCAAAGTCCTCCTCTGTCGACAGGTCCTCGGGTCGTCCAAAGAGCCGTGTGTAAAAGAATTTGTCACCAGTACGGTCAGAGTATGCCTTTGAGTCCAGTCTTTCAATTTTATCACGGATCATTTGGTAAGTGATTGAACAATCATCTGCATCTTCATCGTCCACCACAACCTCGTCGTCAAACCGCGTCGTATCCACATCGATGCTTGGGAAGAGACCAGAGAGGTGTCTTTCATTTTGCTGTCTGTCCATTCCTTTTCTGAGATGATGATTTCTGGTTGGGACTGAGAGAGTGGGTGTGTATGTGTGGGGAAAAGAGGTGGTCATGGGTGAAGACACATTTCAAGGGAGAGAGAAAGAGATGATAAAACTGATGGTGTCCAGGTGTTTGATTATGTAATACTATGTTTGACTTATCTCTGTGATTTTACTTCTTAAATTAACCTTTTTTGACTTTTCTTGCGAATCATATTGTAATCTAATATGCATAGCTTTTATACTGTTCCCTCTATAACTTGTCTCATTGGCATCTCATGTTATTACAATAACGCAACAGGAGCGGTGGTCACGGTCAAGCGTTATCAACAGGGAAGCTCGATTTTACCGATAACATAGTGATACCCATTTTACTCGAGGAATTTCCCCGATCAAACTCTTTTAGCTATCTCTCACTTTTGTTTGTGATTATGTTCAGAACCAAATGCCCACGCTGTGCAAGGACCAAGCGGAGGTGTACGCCATCTGAGAACTCCTCGTCGTTGTGAGGCGTGTGTCAAAAAGGGGACTCTCTTCACCTCGCACAAAGGACCAAGAAGACGAATGAAACCACTGCTTTTGAGTTCCCTAAATGTCATTGGAACGCTCATTGATGACGCGTATGTTGCAAGGGAACACCAGAACACGAAAGGAAAGCAGAAGATTGAACAGAAACTTCAGAAGTTCGGCCACTCTGTTGAGGCTAAGTCTAACACCTAGGATTCCTAAGCATTGGTTGAAAGAACATGAGCTAGGAGTATTACGTTAGAGAGTGTAGTGCAATGGAACCAAGGGTTCTCAGTGTCGGTCGTGTCACGAAAGGACAGTGAGATATCCGTGTCGTCAGTCTTCTCTAGGGCAGTGAGTATGTTCGTGTAGACATCTCCAATTCATCTTTGAGACCCCACCCATGATTGAGGTATAAGAGTTTTTGGATTTGTCCATCAGCAGGCATGACATCAGTTCACACATCTTGAGCTTTTTATCCCTTAAGGTCAGTCAGCACAAAGGGCTTTTGGTCAAACGCCCTCTTGAACTATCCTAACTTTCTATTTTGGAAGGTTATGCGAGATCATTATCTCTATCAAAAAGCTGTGATGGTCCCAATCATCTACTGTATTGACTCTTGAAAGATCCGCTCCTGATCTTGTGTTATCGGATGTTTCTTAGACTATGATAACACCCGGACATTTAATACCACATCCGGACACCTCCCCTTGGGATTGAGCCCAAGCTTAGAATCGTGTTTCTTAAGAACGAAGAATGATTTGTTAAATTCTACTGGTTTTATCAGATTATATTAGTGATTTAAACATATATCCGTTATCTTCGTTACATAACCCCTTTAACTTTCCTAATTAAAGTTTTTAGGAAGCATATATCTATTCCTTTCTTCTCTCAATTTCTAAAAACTTTGTGTCTAAGTACTTTCAAAACTTTAAATCTTTTGATTCGAAAAGAAAATGGGTAAATATGATACTATAGAATATATATGTGAATTCATTGAGTTTATAGATTAAAGTTTTTTGTACCAAGAGTAGATGAATTAACTAAAAAGATATATGTATACAATAACATGGTAGTTTCAACGAACTGTCTTGGGTTTAGCCGAAAAGTCGAATTAGTATACCAAAGACTAAGAGAGAGAGAGAGAGAGAGAGAGAGAAGTTTGTAGGGAACATTCTTGACAAATGAATATCAGTCAGGGGAAGAGCAAAGGTGATGCTCAAGTTTTCCTCAGCCATGTTGTTGATCTTCTTTTATCTCCTACAGGTGAGAAGAGAACTGTGTGAGTGTGCGTGGGAGACCTCCAATTAGGGAATGGTAGATACTATCACTACCAACTACTACAGTACGAACGACGAGAGCAAGGGTTATCTTTGTTACTTACCTTCTTTTCTTTTTTTTTTGAGATAGAGAGAAACCCAACAATAGAGATATTTGTGCGATTCTATACCCGTTCCCAACATTCGAAGAACAAATAATATGCTTCTAGAAGCATGTGAATCTCTGCACGGAATGTTGTCTCTCCAACTTACACAAAGAAACTCTCCATACTTCACACAAAGAGGACTTAAACCGGGAAATGTTGTTGGTTTTTAACCATAGTCCAAAAACTCCTTGTAGAACCGATTCTACTCATTTAAAGGGAACTTTATTTATAAATATTCGGTAGTCCCGTTGCTTCTTGGAAGAAACAAACAGGAAAAAAGAAACAACGAAAAAAATTTCTTTTTTTTTGGTTGAGGGCAACATTCCCCCCCTCCACAAACTTCTCTGTTGGAGTCTCTGTGTGTTTGGTAAAATTTCGTCATATTTCCCTATGGTGATTACCTGTTCTTCTTCTTCTTATTTCTAAGAGAGACACTTGTTTTTAACAGAGGCACTGGTAACACACACACATATACACACTGCCATACCTCCTTTTCAAAAACAAGAAAAAACCAAAAAAAAAGGAAAGGAAAACAGATAATGTCCCGCGCAAAGGCCCCATCGCTTGAGTCCTTAGTTAACCAGTGTTGCGAGGACTACTACCAGAAGCTCAACAAGGAGCTCGTGCTCAACAAAAACAATCTGGTCCACAACGACGAGCAGTACTTCAGCTACGAGCGCTTTAGAGACTACATAGACTCTTCCCATTGCCAGGAGAACCTCAAGTTCCTCATTGAGATCTACCATTATGAGAAGATATGGAATCAGATCTTCAAAAGACAGTCCTCTATTCTCAAGTGTAAGGACGAGACCATCCATAATAGCCAGACGTATCAGCAGTTTAGAAAACAGTCTGTCGCCACAATACTTACATCTGCTTCATCGAAAGGAAGGCACCCGTCCATAATAGAGCTTCCAGAACCCCTCGACTCACGCAACAGCAACAGCGGAGAAGCTTCCGACAATGACGAACAAGAACAACAACAACGCATGGATTCTATACATTCCCTCGACCACAACGACATCCACAACCTTGTGAACGAGCTCACACTACCGACGATGGTCGTCTCTGCCAATGACTTTGATGTACGTTCGTTTGTTGAACCTGATGATGGTCCACTCTCCTCCGAACCACTTGCGTCACCACATCCACTGGAAAAGACCAAAACGCACTCTTCACAGAAAACCAATCCTACCTGGGACTCTCTTTTCAAACCAGAGTACCAGTGCGACGATACACACAATTGCATTTGCAACGCTGATGGCCATGAACATACTGACATTTACAACGTGCCAACTTCACAGGAATCTAGAAGAATCAGTAATACAGATGAGTATGAGTACAACGAGTCTGTCAAGCTGATGGAGGTTCGTGAACAGCTGAAAAAAGATCTGGCTGAGAAGTTTGAGCTGATAATGAAATGCTACGTGCTCAACAACTCGCCGTTTGAGATCAACTTGCCCTCAGAAGTCTACAAGGACTTGGTACACGAGTACAACAACACAAAGATCCTATATCACTCACCACTGACACTTTTACCAGCAAAGAATGCAGTATTGCAGTTGCTGAGAGAGAATGTTTACTACAAGTTTTTATCTGAACAGGAGAAGCTGATTTCCAAGGAACATTCCCTAAGATTAATCAAAGAGGGCAAGCCAGTTAATGCTCGAGCTCTCACAACTGATTCAATTGCCGACGACACATTATTAATAACACCGTCAAACACCCCCCCTCCTAAATCACTACCATCACAGCAAGATATACAGGCTCCGCATTATGAACAAGAAGAACTCGCAAGCGATAAAGGAAAGTTTGTTGACAACACCACATTCACAGACTCTGCAGGAATTCCGTATCCACACTCGGGGAGTCCAGTTTTGAGCTTGTCCAATTTCTTTAAGAAGAGCCATTTGAAGCCATCATCTGATAATTCTAGTCTCTCAGCTGTCTCATCACCATTCCCACCAGTGTCTCGTACTCAAAGAACACAGACATTTGGAGGCAACTCGGCGTCGATAGTCCATTCTGCAGCTGATCTCAGCCACTCAACAAGTACAGGTGACCTCAGGACCTCTACAAGTTCTAAGAACTCTCATGAACACGGTTGGAGTAAATTGTTGAGATTTAAAAGGAGAGAGAAGAAAGCTTATTCTTCGCACCATTCAATGAATTAAAGAAGGACCTCACTTGATAGACTAAAAAACTTGGGGAATACATACGGCAAGAAGAAGAATATACGCCAAATCCTCCCTTTGATAAAATAATGCTTTTTTTTTGGTGCCAGTGTTGCAAACCTAGTCCTAAAAAGAAATACTTAATTCCAGCAGTCATCTTACCGTTGTTCTCTCGGCCGAGACACCCTTTTGACTTTTGATCGGAAATACTGATAAGACCGAAAGTGTATCGGCTGTAAAGATGGACCATATCCTCATTTTTATCTCTTTACAGAACCCCAGTTCCCATAGTTCATGTTTTGGAGTACTAAAAGAGCCCGAATAGTCTTGAGATATTTAGCATGCTCAAAAAATTTACAGATTTAATAACAGGTCTTTTAAATGTGAGAAGAATTATGAGAGGTTTTATCACACAGAAAGGGTTTTTTAGTACTTTTTTTCTCTTTCTTTTTTGGTATTTTCTTTGTCTGACAGAAAACTCCATTATGAGCACTTATAAAAGACATTGATATGATGTTTGTTTCCTTCTGATCATTCAAACTTGGCTATGAATCTTTCTGCAAAGTTAAACACACAGAGACCAAAAAGTACTATCCCTCATTCCGAGAATGCAACTGAAGACGTCCATCGCTTTCTTTCTACCATTTTTAGGCCTGGCCAGAGCCGCTTTCAACAGCGAACATTCTGTCGCTGTGTATTGGGGCCAAGCTGAAGCCGGTGAGACTAACCAGAATGAACTCTCATACTATTGCCAGTCTGACTCTGTGGATATCATAGTATTGGCCTTCGTTTCTTCGTTCGGCAAGAAGTTCACCAACTCCCCTGATGGGTTCGTACTGAATCTGTCCAACATGTGTAATGAAGATAAAGACAAACACTTTGTCTGTCCCAATCTGGAAAGAGACATTAATACCTGTCAAGAACTGGGTAAGAAAGTCCTCATATCCCTCGGTGGAGAAGCAGATAGCGAGGAAATGTATGGCTTTGAGGACGACGATGAAGCTAAGGAGTTTGCCCATACACTTTGGAATCACTTTGGTGAAGGGGAATCTGGCCACAGACCATTTGGTTCTGCTTCCGTTGATGGATTTGACTTTGACATCGAGACGACAGATCAGGTAGGGTACCTCGCGTTGGCGAATGAGTTGAAACAGCTCACCGGGGAAAATGGGTCCAAAGATTACCTGTTCACGGCAGCACCACAGTGCTCTCTGCCTGAAGCTCACATGTACAATTTGATTGAAAACTTTGAATTTGATCATATTTATGTTCAGTTTTATAACAATAGGGAGTGTGAATTACAGTCCAGTGGCTTTAACTATGCCGAGTGGGCCAAAGAGATTGAATACAACCAGCACAACAAGACCAAGCTCTTTATTGGTCTTCCATCCTCCATGAAGGCGGCAGGCTCCGGATTTGTGGCTGATGTCAACTCACTCTACGACAAGTTTACTGTTTTGAACAGCACGGAGAACACTAGGGAGAAGTTTGGAGGGTTCATGTTCTGGGATGCGTCACGTGGATTCGACCGTCAGTCAAGAGATTCGTATGATAGAAGTTATATCTTCAGAGCATGGTCAACTTTCAATGACACTGAGGTTTCTTCCAGCTCTTCTGGTGTCTCATTATCCATTTACAGTGATCCTGCTCCCACAACCACTTCCAGACCAGCCCCTAATGCACACAAAAATGACGCTGGAGACTTTATTGCCACATCTTCTTCAATGGCATTCTGGGTCTTCCTTCTCTCTACAGCGCTCTTGCTTTCCGTGTGATTCTAGAACGCAACAGAATAGGTTCTTAGTATAATCGATAGTATCATATTCCCCCTGTACTGTAGCCTTCCAGTAAGGGGAGCCTAGAATCAGCAGGGTCTGTGTGACTGTGTAGGCATAGATTTTATAATGAGTAAAGGGAAAAGAACAATTATAGTCGTGAAAAGAGGCATTCATCGATTAGAAGTAAAAGGATCAATGACCAGCTGGTGGATCCAGACAGCTTTCTGTGTTACAGTTTAAAGCATTGTCAATAATACATCTGTCACCAGTCGAGCCATAAGCACCAGCAGCACCAGAAGGAGTGTCAACATTAGGGGAGCTTCTTAGGTGCTCAACGGAGTTTGATCTTGATGAGAACTTGCCTGAAGCAATTTTGGTAAACTGTTGGTACACTTCGGCAGAAATATTGTTCTTGCCAATAAACTCTGGCTGGACAGTGGCCGAGTGGATGCCGTAGTTATGGAGCACAGCACGGATCTCAGAGGCAATGACGAGGAACGTCTCCGGCGAGGCATCAACCTCAATGTGTAGGGATGCAATAAAGATATCCTCTGTCAAGTTCCAGATGTGGAAGTCGTGCACAGACTTGACACCGTCAACACTGAGGATTTCCTGTTGGACCTGGTCAGCGGAGATGTGTGTAGGCGTGGCTTGAAGGAGGATACGGGAGGCTCTTCTGCAGAGTGGGAGTGCAGAGGAGAAGATGATTGCTGTGATGACAAGAGAGATTAACGGGTCGGAGTAGTACTTCCAAGAGTAGTCCGTCTTCCAAATGAAGATGGCGGTTAAAATGACACCAACGTTACCGAGGGCGTCACCGAGAACATGGAGGAAGACACCGTGCATGTTGAGGGAGCGAGTCTTACTTGGCTTTTTGTCCTCATCGGCGTGACTGTGCTCATGATCCTGGCCATTAGAGTGGCTATGACTGTGACTCTGGGAATTAGGTGTGTTAACATCGGCGTGGTACTCGTTATCGGCGTGGTGAGTGTACAAGTTTGCTCTTTCGTCCGAGAGTAGTCTAGAGTGCTCATCGAAACTCTTGACAACGTTGTCAGGCAGTAAAGCACCAACAGAGCTCTCCTCATCGGAGTTAACGCCATCAAAGCGAGAGTGAGAGTGAGAGTGGTCACCACTACCGCCATGGGAGTGGCCATGTTCGTGGAAGAGGAAGAGTCCGACAATGTTGGAGATCAATCCAGCTGTACCAACGTAGAGGATTAATTTCGGGTTCGTCACAACTGCTGGCTCAATGAGACGCTGAATAGCCTCAATAAGGATGGAGAAGCAGAGTGCCAGGAGGAACACAGCGTTGATAAGAGCACCGATGATTTCAGCTCTCTTCCAACCATACGTGTAGCGAGCATCAGCATTTCTGGTTTTTGCAATACGGACAGCCCATAAGGCCACTACCAGTGAGAAGATATCGTTCAGCATGTGAAATGAGTCGGCAATGAGGGCCAGTGAGTGGACAGCATACCCAACGATGCACTCAATTAAGAAGAAGACGGTATCAATCACCAGCAGCGTTGTGATACGCAGCTCTTTACCCTTGAGCATTGTTATTGGTATATCTCTCTTCTATTCCTGCTTTCTTGACAGTAATCTTTGGGAAGGTTATGTAGTACAGGACTTAGAGAAGAAGAAGGAGAGACAGTCACAGCTAAGCTGGATGAAAAAAGGATGAGATGATGATTGTCAGACAAACAGGAAAAAGGGAAGGTGGGGTGTTTGCGTGTGCGAGGACAACCTTTTTTATGCAGTTTTCGCTCTAGCGCCTCTTCTTTCGCCATTTGGCGAAATAGCGCAGTATTCCGATTTCTAATGCCAACATCGGAATTCGGAAATTAAAAAGACTGGGCATTTTTTATGGTAATCAATCGCTTTTGGTAGCAGCATGCAAGGTCTAAAAAACAAATATAAAGGCCTATCTGTCTTGAAATCTCAGATTCACCACAGATTTCCAAGTAGATCTTTGGACACAGTTAAAGGCCCTTCCATAGACTGGCTTAAGCCCGAACCATCACACAAAAGATCTGCGAATAACCACCAGGGTGATAGTAGGAACTCTTGCGCGTCGGCCTCCAGAAAATGCCCAATACGGCTATTTGGCGTAATTCCTTCTACACCAATTTTGTTAATAACATGACAATTAGGGTAAAAAAAAACACAACAGACAAAACTCCGAGTCACGGCGCATTGCAGGGCACTACAACTTCCCAGAGAAGATGTAGCTTGCTCTTCCATGCCTCGCGAGTCCATGTAGTGTTTCCAATTGCTTTCATCAGCGTCCAAGCACCCAGTGTTCGGGCCATGATACTCGAGAGTGCCAGTAATATCAAGCACTGATTCCTTTGTAGACATTGGAGAATACCTCTAGGTGTAGAGCCACAAGTGTCTTCCATACAACGCACTTTTCAGAGAGCTCAGAAGGGATTAGCTTTCCAAGCCTTGAGATGGCATCATCTCTAAAGGCAGAAACGCCCAGGACGAACAGAACGCACTCACCCACTTTAGGACGGAGCTCATAGTAAAGAGATCTGAGATCATCTTCCATGCTGTCAAACAGCCAAGGAAGAGTTTTCCCCGCCTGAAGTAACTGCAACAACTGCTCAACCACCAAGGTGCTGGCCGAGAGGCCGCGTCGACAAAGGCCCGAAGAAGTGACTCCGAGATTCAGACGAACCTCTGTAGCATAATCCTCTAAAGTCATTCCAACAGGAATCCTAGTTTTCAAGGTTAAAATGCCCATCTGATACGAAAAATCACGATACGAAAGCATTTCCAGAGCGTGCTTAATGTAATGTGAGGTATGCTTAATCATCAATGAGCGCCACCATTTTAGGAAAACAGGCATGGAAGGGGACAAGGAAACACCACACCACATACTAGTGGCGTTGAGGTATTTGGCAAACAACAACTGGATAGCACGAAAGTAAGATCTCTCTTCCATACATTTGTGCCCACTGAGAACAACTCTGAGGTCCTCATCAGCCAACTGGACACCAATACAGCCAAATAGGCGGAGGGACATTTCGGCACATTCATTCAAGGACGAGCACTCTTCAATCTCTCTACGGAAGGACTTCATACCACTCTTCTCCATAAGATTTTCTAGCTCAGAGGGACTTTCCTCCGTAATTAAGCTCCAACCGGTCTTCAAAACATCGACACTCGTTTTTGTGGGCGTGAAGTACTCATCCAAAAACTTGTACAATCGGAATTTTTGCCACTGAGTGACAGTAAATCCAGGAGGAACAAGAAAGCTACTAGATGGGAATTCCGTTAGTTTCTTTCTGTACTCATCAAGATCTCTGGATAAGGACTCCACTCTTGTACGAATATCGACCCCCAAAGTACACCAACGATTCCCGTCATGGCACTTTGAATTCCTCAGCCAGAGTGCAAGCTGCCTCATCAAAACATTCTTTCTCATCTCAAATGTCTTAAGCTTGTCATATTCTGGAACGCTTCCGGCAAACTCCTCAACTGCAATACCACTCTTCAACACGTCGATTGCCTTGCACAGCAACAACAAGCAACGAGACAAATAGGTTACCTGCATCACTCTGAATATATCAGAGTACTCCCGCCACACTCTTAGGAGACGAAGATGATTTGCATCAAACTGGACACCACTTGTGACAAAAACTTGGAAAGTGAGGAGAAGTCTCCGACATAAAACCAACTGGCGCTTAGTGATGAATTTCACTAATTCGTCATCAAGAACTTGCAACTCCTCCATCCAGTACGGAGCGTACCCACCAAATTCGGACTTAGCATGGGGACCCAAACTAGCATCATAAATCTTCTCGTACACATTTGTATTATGATCTGAGAGGAGTAATATGGAAGTCAGGAAGACGTTCTCAATATGAATAGGAGGAAAGGGATTAGAGAAGCCGTAGAGTTCCAAAGCCTGTTTAATAAGGGATCTCAGTTCCTTTCTCTGGACCAGCTGTTGAACGGTGTCATAGGGCAAGTTAATAAGTTCCTCCAACGGCTGTAACAAGCCGCTGTAGTGTAATCTTCTTCTAATTAAAAACCTTTTCAAGTGATGACCTATGGCCCCAAGATCCAAAGTGGTGTTCATAGAAAAGGAGCATTGGTTCTCTCCATATACCACCTCAAGGTTCTCGATGTCAGCTTCCGATCCAAATCTATTCCAAATCCTTATATCCTCTGAAAACCTTCTCGCAGTCTCTCTTCTCTCTTCAATGACGGCATTGCGGTTTCTTTGGGCTCGAAGTAGTCGTTGCTGCAAAGCCTCCTTTTTAGCCAGGAGATAGGCTTGTTTCTGTACTTTACACTTTTCCACTTTCTCCAAGATTTCAGAGTGCAAGAAAGTTCTTCTCTGGGCGCTGTATATGTCCGAGCGGCATGAAGTTCGTCTCTCTGGGGAGTCAGAATAACGACGAGCAAGTGACTTGTGTCTCTTGGGGATCGATGCTGAAACAGGTGTCAATTTCTTCAGAATCCTCTTGGGTGGTGTAAGTGAGAAGTTCTGAGAGTCCATTGTAAATTCAAATTGTCAATTTATCAGCTAAAAAATTTCTAGCACCAGCAATAGAAAAGTGTGTACCAAAAGTCCACCACTTCCTACTGAGTAATCTTAGTGCTTAAAGAAGAAGCTGGGGTTCTGCGAATGTGTCAAGCTGTCTTGATAAGTGAATTCGCGAATTCGCGAATTGAGTGAGTGGGAAATCAAACGAGTTCGCGGAGAGTGTTTTATTATTAACACGGCGTTGTTGGCATGGAAACTGATGAGAGAGACGCGTAAACAACGAATTTTGGGAAGAAGAGAGAAAGAGGGTGCTCGTCGTCCAAACCACACACAACAGAGTATACACCACCTATAATGTCACAGAGATTTTCAGTGGTGTCCGGGAAGGAAGGAAACAGACGCAAGTCTGTCTTTACCTCCTCATTGAATAACGCGTCGCTCACCCAGGCGTCTTCTCAGGCCATTGAGCTTGAAAAATTGGAACAAGAAATCACCTTTGTCTTACAAGGCATAGACAAGTCATTTGCCCAATCACACAAGATTATTGACGAGAAGCTCATACCAATTGTGAAAAGATATCATGCTGAATCACAGAAAGTGTGGAATGGTGTGAACTTCTGGAAGACATTCTTAGAGGCTAGTGCAAATGTTGAGCTTCGAGGTTACGAGGAGGCTGTCCAAAGTGAAATAGAGGAGGGAGACCAGTCCATGGATGATGCCATGATTAGGTTGAGTCAAGGGCATGAAGAAGCCTCCATTGGTGACTCCAATGAGCAACTGAGCCCCGTGAAGGTTGGTACATCGGCAGGCACAAAATACACTGAATTTGAGGAGAGTACAAACCATCAACTTCAAAGAAGATACACAAACCAAATGAGGGACCGCTACAGTGCATCCGAGACATACATGACTGTTTCAAGTGTGACTCATGAAAGAAGACCATCCAACGGAGAAAATCCAATCATGCCAACAGTTCCCAGTAACAATGCTGGCTTTGACACCACAGACAGCATCTTACCTCCTATTCCAATGAGTGCAAACCTCTCAAACACAAACAATGCTACTGACGTGAACCAGACAACTCCAACTCTACGCCCAGCTAATCTAGAACCGGTGGCTGCCCACTACGTCATGCATCATAATGGTAGCACTAACTACAAGGTCCAAATATCACCACGCAAGAAGCATCCACACGAGCCGGCAGTTAACTCTGTAACCCCTAGAAAGCCATCCTCCAAGAAGAGAAAGTCCATGATTGCTCAGAAGTTTGATTCATCACCATTTGAGATTGAGACACCGAAGTTGATGTCTGATGTCCAATTCAGTCCTATCAAGCATAAATCCCCAATGAGAAGGACCAACAATGAGGTGACAGAAGCACATCCACCACAAGACGATAACACAACCCAACGCTTCCCAAACACACCACGATACGGAGCTGGTGGACAGTTGCTTCGTACTCCTGGCCAAGTAAGTCGTACCGCTACCAGATATAGCCAGAACTTTGATGATACCGAGCATCGACGCGAGGTGACTACGGGTACCTTGATGAATGCTGATACTATGGACGACTCTGCTGATACTCCGGCCATTTCTCCACCAGTGACGCTGAACTTTGCCTCAGCAACTCAGGGGATCCAGCTTCAGAGGACACCGGCAAGAGAAGCTGCACAGAAGATCGTCAAGGATTTGTTGAACAATGTGAGTGGCATAAGTGATACGACACACGATGCGCCCTTCCAGGATGCTACAAGTTCACTCCCCGAGGACAGAACTGGTCCTTCCAATGCAGGGGACGTTCTCGAGGATGACTTTGACGCTTTCTTGGACAAACCACCACAAAAGGATGCTGATTCTGACTGGAGTGAATGACAACTGGAAGCACAGATATTTAGATTAAGTACAACCCTAAGGAAAGATACGAGAAAAAAAGGAAAAAAACTTCAGAAAGGAAGACCATCAATGATAACAACTCATTTATTATATACAATAGATATCTACATCTATATTATATGGCCTGCTTCCTTCTCTTCAAAGTTCGGGTGTGTGATCTGATCTGATTGCGCCGGCCGTACGGTAAGCGCACACGCTTTAGCCCAAAAAACTTCTTCTTCTTCTCGAGAGATTTTGACGTTGAGTCCATAAAAATACCAAAGAAACAAACTCCATATACAAACACCCAGAATAGGAAACATCAAAAAAGTAATGGGTAACGCTATGTCCTCAAGTTTGGCTCCAGAGTGTACAGAAGCTAAGAAGGTGTACGATGATTGCTTCAACAACTGGTATACTGAGAGTGAGTTTTCCTTGTGTCCTTTAAGAACAAAAGAAGTAAGACAAGACTAACAGCTTCGTTTCCACTAGAGTTCTTGAAGGGCAAGAGTTTGAATAACGAGTGCGAGGATCTATGGCATGATTATAAGGCCTGTGTTGATGTGCGTATTTATATGATTGATGAAGAAGATAAAATTAAAACCAGACCAAGGTACTAACTCTGACGAATCAGCTCGCTTTGGCAAAACAAGGTATTCTTCCAATGATCGAAGAGGCCAGAGAGGATGCTCCATTCGAGCAGGGTGGAGTCATAGAAGAAGAGGCGAAGAAATGATACAAAAGTCTTGGAACAAAAGAAGTAAAGGTACATTCATGAGGATCTCGGAATTGGAGCCGCAAAACCTTGTATATAGCTATCTGACTTGGTTAATGATATAATGACACAACGTGTAATCTTCCAAAACTTTAGTTATTAGTAATTTCAGTTGGTCGTAAATAGAAGTAGTATACAGATCATTCAGTAACAGAAAGGCTGTTGAGTGAAGAGAAGTGGGGGATGGAGGGCAAGTTTCAGGCATCAGCTGTAGCATGCTGATGCTTTTGCTTTGTGTGAGCTCTCATTCTGTCAAAGTACAAGTTAGGATGTACAACGTGCTCTTTAAACTCACCGCCAGTCTTAACCTCCAAAACCTTGGTGCATGCGCTTGTGTACTCGCCTTTTGCACTGATTTCCAACACCTGCTGAACGTCTCTTTCCTCCAGACCCATCTCCCTAAGTTTAGAAGCCAGTGCATCTGAGGCCAAATCTCTATATGGACAGCCATGCGAGTCATTCTTCGACGGTCTTGGTTTGGATAGAATGGTGCGACAATCCCATGGTCTGTAGTTGATTCTACCACCTTCCATACCATAAGCGTGACGGATGTTGTACTTGTACTCCTTGTTAAACTTGTCAATTCCCATGGACTTCGTGAATTCAGTAGACCAGAACGTCAAAGCATCCTCCAAGTTGAGTCCAATACCTTTAAGGAACAGTGTGAATTGCTGACGAGCATGGTACTTCAGATGGTGGTCAGCCTTGAGACTGGACATGAGACGTTGACCACACAGTGGGAATTGCGATACAATCTCCTTACTTTGGACAGTGATAGGATTGATGTCATTAGAGTTCTCGGAGGAGCCGTATTCGCTGTTTGACAAGTTCAAGAGAGCACCGGAAGACAAATGGGTCAAGATTGGTAGGATTCTGTCGTCCTCATCCAATGAAGGGAACGCGTGGGATGTGGCCACTAGCGCTTCAGACAACTTGACAGAGTACTCGTTCAGCAGAAGTTGTAGTTGTTGGAATTTGGGAATGTATGCAGTACCCTTGGATAAGAAGATGGAACGTGATGGCAGCAGGTCAGTGACGTATTCAAATGGGATTTTGATGAACTGTTCCTGTTCAAAGTATTTTCTTTTTGACGCTTCATCTATAAGGTTGAGAGCGTACCCAAGAGAGTTGGCAACCGAAGCATAGAGTTTTTGTGATAGTTGGGATTTCTCCTCTTCGGTGATGTACTCCCATGGCATATCCAGGTTCTTGACAAACTGCTGCTGTTCCATGGTTGTGAGTGTGTTGTACCGGATTTTGAAAAGGATAGTTTCGTTCTTGAGAAACTTGTCTCTGAGCTCCTTGGATCTAGAAAAGCACAATCTCAAGATAAAGTGAGAGTAGTAGTCCTTCTGTCTCTCTTTGTTCAACTTCTCTGGGTTTGTGGAGTTGAGGGGTAGCGTAGCTTGGATCATTGGCTGGATGATGGATTCGATCTCTTTGTAACCTTTATTTCTGATCAGCGAGGATTCGATCTCGTTGAGGATTTTAATACGATCAATTGCCCATGTCTCGAATTCGTCCAAGTTGATCTCTCCAACAGGCGGTAGTGTGTAAAAGGTGAGCTTCGAGTTGTTGTAGACGGTGTTGAGATAAGTGTCTTCGGTAGAGTGCGAGAGAACCGACGTCTCGAAGTTTTTACGGCCAGCAGTCCTTCTTTTTGTGCTTCTAAACATGGTTATGAGAGAAAGAAAAAGCTGTTGATGATTTATTCAGAACTCGATAACTCTGTACGTCTTTGTAGGTTATTGGTGTGAAGTTGAGTATTGAAGCACTCTATCTTGTGTTATACGCGTTCCCCCCTCTCTTTTGCAGAGACGCGTTTCTGTCGCGAACCGTGTTGTTTACTGTGTTGCTCTTACCACAAATATCGCGCGCGAATTCGTTTGATGCTCCGAATGCTTGGCTTTTTTTGTCCGATATGCCCTGGCTGGGCATTGGGGGATCACTGTGCGCCTACCCCTGCACAGGTTGCACAGGTTGCACATTCAGGCGCAAAAGCTCGAATCTTGGGCGCAGGGGGGTTGAGCATACTCACTGTGACGATGCTTATGAAGAGAAGGAATCTCAAGCCCCGATCGAGGCCTATACTACTGTTCGTTGGTGGCATGTTGAAACTATTTGTTTACATAGAGAAGGTTTGAAATGATATCGTGAAAAGGGCCGACAAAAACACACTCATCCAAAAATGTATTTAATGAATCAGTGATGGGGAAGCACAGGAACGTAGCATATTTGTTTTATACGTTGAGTTCAGTTTGGCCCGCTTAAAGATAATATATATATATAGATATATATAGAGAGAGAGAAAGAGAAAGAGAGATAGAGAAAGAGCAGGGGGTAGAAATTGTATAATTGGTGGCATCTTTTATATCCCGTTCTCGTAGAACCCTAATAGCACACACGCATGAAAATAATTAAGTGCTTTTGGAGGCATCGGAGTGATCCTTTCGCATGATGCCCCGTTTATTGCTCAACGGTTGTTGTGCTTGACCGGCGTGGCGGCAGGAGCGTGCACACAGCCTGCGACAACTGCGCTCATTTAGCGCATCACCCCATCGAGATTCGAAAACCTAATGTTTTTCTTGGGCTTGCTAACCCCACACACACACGGTGTATCTTTATAGGTAAACTTTTCTAGCTGACAAGTTTTCTATAAAGCAGTCTTTTCTGTATTTCCCCCTTTGTTGCTGCTCTTTTGCTCTTCCCCTTTGTTTGCTATTTTAAGAACTGAGAGGCCACCCAAATTCAAACACTCGGACCAACTCGATGAGTTTCCCGAGGGGGGTTCTGTCCCGTGGGGTTGCCGGACACGCGCTTTTATTGAGAAATGTCCCGTGTCTTCTTTTCTCTGAAATGTCTTGATGACGGGAACGGATTCAAGGCGACGGGTTCAAGGCAAGAAAAAAAAGAAGAAATAATGTCTGAGCAAGTCGCAGTACCAGAAATAGAATTGACGAGTAGTTTACTGGATATAATGTCAAAAATCACGAAGTATTAGCTGTTTGACTTTGGCTTCTGTACATCGACGTGAACATAAGCTCCTGAGATTTAGTGCACCGCCCTTTACACACAGGACGCAGAAAGCGTACACAAGACACACGCGCACCAACCACAGGACCCACAGGAGGGAGCACCTTCTCGAAACTCTGTTGCATGTAGCGAGCGGATCAACTTGAGTGTATGAGAGACAGAAAGAGACCTGTACAATATTGCCTCATGTGAACGATTCACTCCATATCATTATTTCTTTTCTCCTGTCCCTTTCTCATGTATAGCTTTTGTTTCAAAAATTTCATTCTCTTTGTGATTTGTCCCAACGAGCAAAGACACTAGTGGAATCTCTGTTAATTCCCCGAAGAGACGCCCGCCAAAAAAAAATCCAAAGTTCAAAAAAGAAAAAAAAGAAAACATGATTTCAATATGGAATGGGGGAGGAGGACAAATAACAATTATCCTGATGTTTATTACAAGTGTTTAGACATCACAGGTACAAGGGGTATTCAAAAGGCAGAACAGAGCCCGACAGATAGCAGTCTTTATCGCTTCTATTGTTGACGCTGTCTTCGGTAACGGTGCTTCTACATATGTGGTTCATTCCTTAAACATGCTCTCGACTTGAGTGAGAGTCAGGGGCGGAAAGTACTGTGTTTGCAAAGCCGAGTTTGTGGTGAAAAAAAAAGAAAAAACTAGAAAAAGAAATGCGCGACGCACCAGACTAAATTGAATTATTAAAAAAAAGGGACAACAAACCGGAAAGGGATGAGGCTGGAGATCGTAGACGTATAATAGCTGTTTGAATTAGACCCGAATTTCAATAAGACAAAGAGGACCAAAATAGCATAGAAATAGCGCTTATACACATTCGAAAGAAAATGTAGCAAGCTATCATTCAACACGGGCGTACCTCTCTCGTAGTTGAGGCTATAATAGCGGAACCCCCCCAATATAGCGGACATTCACAATGCCGCTGCTACATTTCGCAGACAGGGTCACCGTGAATTCGGGTAAGGGGGAGAGCGTGGAGGATGTATGTCTGTTTTTTTTGCTGCTGATTATTCAGCCACTGATGAGCGCTGGATGAGACAGCGCCAGGTGATTGGTGGAGATTCACCAAAGTGCTGCATAGAGCCGCATGTCCCGTGCGTTGTCTCGGCTACTACTATGTCTGTAGCATCCGCTGTCCCCCGTTGCCGCACAGCATTAGATACAACAGCGCATTTGCGCACGTCGACCATCTTCTTTCTTCCACCACTTTCAAAACAAAGAGAGAAACCTATTCTTTAGCTCTTTTTCCTTTTCTATTCTTTTCTTTCTTCTGAGAACATCGCAAGAGCTAGTCATACACCGCCTGCCGCGCCATCTCTTAGTACTTTTACTTCTCACCTCCTCTGCGCCACGATGTCCTTGCCACCAATGGAGTCCTTGGAGACCACTCCTCAGATCTCCCAAGAAGATTCTTCCGCAGCTACCAACAGCTCCAACAACGCCAATGGCGCTAACAACCAGGCCAATGGCTCCTCAGATTCTCAGCCTCAGACAGCTTCTACACACAAGTCTACTAGCTCTAACGGCCAGATCAACAATCTCTCCGCCACCACTGCTTCCCAGGCTGACGACACTTACAGATACTCTCAGCAAATACCATCGCAGGGCCAGCAGCAGTACTCTTACTACTCGTACCCACCAGGATACGGTCAGCAACAACAACAACAGCAGCAACAACAGCAGCAGTACCAGGCACAGAACCAGTACCCATACTACCAGACTTCTTCCGCTACTCCTACTGGCCACACTGCCTCCACCACTTCTACAAGTCAAATGAGTTCTGCAATGTACCCTGACTACAACAGCTATTCGAGAATGAACTATGTCCAAAATTACACTCCAATGTACCAGGGACAGATGGTGGCCACTGCAACTACAGGAACTGTTGGCACCGCAACTACTGGTGCTGGCCAGCCAGGTGCCCAGTCCATGGCTGCAGTATCCGGCGTTTCTGGTGTTGGTCAAGTCCAGCCCGTCGGGTCGAGACCAAGAGTCACCACCACGATGTGGGAGGATGAGAAGACTTTGTGTTACCAGGTTGATGCCAATGGTGTCTCCGTGGTCAGAAGAGCTGACAACAATATGATCAATGGTACAAAACTGTTGAACGTTGCTCACATGACTAGAGGTAGAAGAGATGGTATTCTGAAGTCTGAAAAGGTTCGTGATGTTGTTAAGATTGGATCTATGCACTTGAAAGGTGTTTGGATTCCGTTTGAGAGAGCATTGGCCATGGCACAGAGAGAGGGCATTGTTGATATTCTGTACCCTCTGTTTGTCAGAGACATCAAACAGGTTATTCAGCAAGGTTCGACCACACAGCCGCAGACCAATCCAACTCAGCAGTGGGGTTATCAAGGTGGTGTTATGCCAGCCCCAGTCGTGGCGCAACAGCCACAGACCACTACTGCTTCTACGAACTCCGGGCCAACTCCACAACAGACCCAGGTCAAAACATCGAACTCCCCATATATGACACCAACATCGTTGTCCAACTCATCGCTGACCACGGATACTAAGAACACTGCCACTTCCCAGCCACACACTACCCAGCAGACTGTTCCAGGCCTTCAAGGACAACAGAGTTACTATGGCTACCCATACTACCCGCAATACCAGTACGGTTACGCAACCACTGCCGGCACCACTATTGGTTCTACAGGTACTCCTGGAGCTACAGCTATGGGAACTCAAAGCTACCAGTATCCACAGTATGGAAGCTACGGATACATGCCACAATACACCACTCAACCATATGAAGAGCATAAAGACAAGTGATGTAATTTCTCCATAAGCTTGGTGCTTTTTGTTTTTGTTGATGTTGTTCTTGTTCTGCTATTAAGCTCTGATGTATGAAATTGCATATACCTGTTTCCTTTTTTTTCTGTTTTATTTTCTTGTTACCTTCCTCTTTCACCCCATTATATTTTCTCATTCCTAATTTCACAGCTCCATTGTGCTTCAATACCAATAGCATGAGTGTTTCCTTTTTGATCTCGAGAACCCACAAAGGAAGACCCAAAAAGAAAAAAGAGACAAAGAGTTTGGTGGTTTGCTAATTTTTTTTTGTTTGTTCAAGAAGCAGATTGTGAGAAACTTTGAGATGTTTTACAGGACGTCTCTTCTTTTTTTCTCACATGTTCTTGTTGTCAATATCATCTTTTCCCTTAGGCTTTCTATCATCTCAGTTTCCCAACACTTTGTGCACTTGGCTCAAATGCCATTTGTTATGATGAATGATGGAGGTTTCACTATTATGTATTATATTATTATATATAAGTAAATATATTTACCAAATCTCTTGTCGTACTCCTTTTTCTTCTCCTTCTTTGCGTTTGATTGTTATTATGTAATGAGCGGGCGGAACAATGTAACTTTTGCGTAATTTGTGCAGTATCTTACGTACTAGGAGTGAAACACAGATACTCTGGTATGCATACTTTAACTGTGTGGGTTTGTAGGGGGAAGGGGTACTACAAGGATGGGACAGATGGAAGGCAACTTGTATCAATCCTGAGATGTGGTTCACTTCTTCTTGGCCATGTTGATTTAAGTGTCGACGTGCAGCAACTGATGAAAACAAACTCAGGGCTGAATACAGTGAACATCTATCATCAGCCAGAATCTGGGCGATAAGGTTAAATCCAAAAGTTATGCAGGAAACATAGAGACAAGAGGGGGGCTTAAAAAATACGTCGTGTATAAATCAGTTCCAACACAACGCAAAATTCAATATGAAATAGATTGTTGGGTAAATTCACATATCCAACAAGCATACAAATGGCGCTGAAAAAAAAGACTGCGTAATTCCTAGACCATAGGTTGTGAGACTCAAAAAAATAAGCACCTATGACGTATTGCATAGACGACGCACATTCTCTGCAAGAATGTGCAAATGTAGTGAAAATGAGGATACCTAGGAGGGACGAAAGAGTTTCATATACCGGGAGGAGAGAAGGGAAGTAAGTGTGTTATTTCCTTTCGTTGAGGTATTTCTTTTACTAAGACTTCCTTTTTCTCTCTCCTTTTTATTTATTTATTTCTTCCTTTCCCTCCACCCAAAAAAGGAAGAATGTGATTCTCTTTCACCAACAAAAGTAGTAATATACAGATTTAATAGTAACTCAAGCTCTCTATTCCCACACAAGAAATAATAGAACAAGATCTTCTGACACCCTGGAAAAGGAGCCATGTCTAAGTCATCAACAACGGGGGCAAATCAGAGATCGCTCAGCCTCCTTGCGTTTCCCCACAGCGATTGCCAGGGGTTGTTTTTTTCTTTTCTTTTTTCTGCAAATGTAAGAATTGAATTAAGATTTTAGTTGGAGTTGATTAAGTCCTTCATTAAGAAAACCACTTTGAGAGAAACTATGTTCGAATAAACGCACCCTTGGATTTTGTCCTTGTTTCTTTTCTTTCCATCCCTTTCCCCTCCTCTTTCTCGCCTTTTCTTAGACTCTTTTTTTCCTTTTTTCCCTCTTAGGGATAGACATACTTGAAACAGACGTCTGTTTTGAGGAATGAGCGCAGGACAGATCAGCTATAATGCACACAATTTCCCACTCAACTTAAAATCAGTGAATACGATGAAAAAAAAAAGGAAAAGAGAGAATCTTTTTTGTTAAATTGCCGGTCAAAGGGGGTGGTGGTGTCGATCGCATTCTCACATGATCTGACATATCTATCTATAGGAACCGATCAAAAAACAATCGAGATCTGTCACCCTAAAGCTTGACACCCACTAATGCTAATGTGATTCTCAGCCGCCCATACTTTGAACCATACAGGTCAAAAAAATTAGGTCAATGCGATAAACTTTTTGTCGATGAATTTGCCTACATAATATATATATGTCCATGTCTGGCGCCTATTCCAGCTCAACGGTCGTACATGAGTTTCTCATCACAGGGCGAATTTAAGAGCTAGGACTGCTGGCTATTGCACTACTCATAAGGGGGACGTCTTTCTTTTTTGAAATAACACACTCTTCAGCTCTTTCTTCAAAGCATGTGTTACTTACTTCGACTCGGATAAACTCTCCACCACCTGATGAAAGGAAGTGGTCGTTCAGGTCTAGACCCTCTTGCTCCGTAATCGAGTGGAAGCAAAACGCACTGGAAATAGCAGGTTCCCGCAGTGAGTCCCATCCGGCGGAATTTCCAAATTCGGAACTATTTCTTTTTTAAATATTTACTGTATATGTGAGTGTGTGAAACTCGCATTGAAAGAGAGAGAGATTTTTTTTTCTACTCTTGAATAATTATAATTTGAGAGCTGTACACCCCACCCTGTACGCGAGGATACACGGCAACAAAAAGTGAGGGTTTATATTGAGGCAATGTAATAGTTAAGAAGCTAAAATCGAAGGGTGATCTACTCTACTCTGCTCTTGTTAGTATAGAGCAATAATGTGCGTTGAATAAATAAATAATAAAAGAAAAACCTTTCTTGGTAACACTCTTCTTATATAGGATTATTAGTGTATATGTGAAGGGTAAAGATAAAAGCTAGTCCCGGTTCAATGCGAGACGAGTCTCACCTTCAGCAGGTCCATGCGCTATGCAAACTGTTGTGCGTAATATGCAATGCATCATGCAAGAACATTGAGAAGGTTTCCCCTTCTTAGCTCTCTTCTTTCTCTCACACTTCCTCTCTCTTTCTCGCTTTCTCTAACAGTGGCTGCCACACCCTGTGGGGCTCTTCAATTTAGATTCCTGAATACCTCAGTGGGTGGAGTGATAAAAGAACCGTTATATAGTCCAGAACACCTCGCATACTCTCCCTCTAATCTCCTCTCTTTCAAGGAAGAAGAGCTTAAAAAACTCACAGCATCGACATCACGGTTTGTACATACACATACAGATAGATATCTCGTGGGGTCTTTTACTTTATACGGCCCCGTCTTTTTTCTATTTTTTTGTGTACTTTTTCCCCTTAGTCAACAAACACAAACACAAACCCATTTGTCATTTGCACTCACCTTTCTCTCTCTCTCATTCTCTTCCACATAAACACACCCATAAGAGCTCTTACCACTACGAGCGGACTTACACCCGAACACTCTCTCTATTCCAATTGAGGAACTATTGACTATTATTTTTTTTCTTTCTTTTCTTTTCTTTCTCTCTTCTTTCACCAACTGCTTTCTTTGTTCACGTATCGCCAATCAATAACCTCGTCCTCAACAGGGTTTCCCATCTTGTTTGGGGGTCCATTTAACCAAAGCAAAAGCAAACCAAAACAAAACCAAAAGAATAAAAATAGAAATAAAAACAAAAAGACAAATCAAATCAAACCCCTCTCAGGTGTCAGCTTTGCTTTCTTATATTCTTCTCAGTGGTTTCCCTCTTTAAGGAGCCACATCCCAGACATTCAACAATTCGTACCAGTATCATTTTCTGTTCAGCTCTCTTTTTTTTCTTCCTCTTCTAAGAATTGATCAAACAAACTGCCTGTCATGATTTCTCCTCGCTCTCAGAGCGAGTCACAGTATGTGCCTGTCAACCTTCATCCACACAATGCTATGTATGCTAATGCTCCCGCTCCCACTCCTTTTAGCAATGCTACAGATGCTGTCAATGGTCCCACAACTGCAGGTTCACAGTCTCAAGCACTGACCTCTGTACACAACCACCACCACCATCACCAACAATGGCCATTGAGCTCCTCCTCTTCTTCGGCATCCTCCTCGCTGTCACAGGGTCCACCACCTCCCACACATTTGAGTCACCAAAACCATGGAAATTACACGACAACGACGACATCAACAACAACAACACCCGTTAATGGCGAGCAGCAGATGCACTCATTCTCTCTGCCCTCTGTGGCTCCTCCGGGAGGGTTCTACTACGACCAGAGTCAACTCCAACTCCAGTCCCAATCCCAGTCCCAGTCTCAACTTCATACACCTTATGGTCCTCCTCCCAGCATACCATTCATGGCCCAGCCCCAACCACCACTACCACACGACCAGTTATTGTCCTTTGGACATATTGAGGCTTTCCATGGTCCAAACCCATCTCCATATTCTTTTCCCTCCACCGCTGGTACAATGTCTGCGTCCATAAGCGACGATAAGGCATTCCCTGGAGTTCTAGACCCACAACAGCACCGTGTGTCGACAAGTGCAATCGACTTTCACCCACGGTCTCTCACGTACCCAAATGATGCAATCCACAGGCCAACCAAGCGCTCTTCATCGTCTTCGTCGACGAACAGCCTTGGAATGACCGAGGAGACTGCTAGAAGAAACCGTTGTGGTATTTGCCAGAAACAGTTCAAACGGCCCTCTTCACTCCAGACTCACTTGTACTCGCACACGGGCGAGAAACCATTCCAGTGCACATGGGCTTCCTGTGGACGTTTGTTCAGCGTGCGCTCAAATATGGTCAGACACAGAAAGCTACATGAAAGAGATGCCTCTTTGAAAAGGGAGAAGAGTATGGCGAATAATCAGTTTGTTAATAACATGATGCCACAACAACCACAAGCTCACGAGTATCAACCACCACTATCAGCACCACCAGCACCACCACCGCAACAACAACAACAACAACAGCAACAACTCCATCAAGCTACAGGATCACATCCTGTGGCGCCTCCGCTGAGCTGGACTCAGCATTGAAGGAAGCTTCTGAAACCCGACACTTGTGTGCACTGTTCATCTCGCCTCAATATGTTCCTTGATAATTTATATTATGGTGGTTTCTTTGTACTTTATATCTTTTATATGTATGGAAGTTATTCATGTGAATACTTGTTGAACATATATTTGTAGTGGTTCGCGTTTCTTTTGCTTTCTTACTTTTCTCTTAATGGTATTCCTTCTTGTTTGTATACGAGGAAACTGTAGTCAAGACAATGTCTCTAACAGGAAATAACAACCAATAAACTCAATGGGGGGTGAAATGAAAGGAATACACACAGATTAATGTTCTCAACTCTGGTGATGTCTTGGATTTGCGTTGATAGGATCAATTTGAGAGATTTCCTCTAGATAGGAGAAACTCAAAATTCTAGCACTACTTATATCATGTAGATAATGGTCATCACTATCGAATAAATATTAAAACCACATGAGTTTCACAAAGCTTTGGACATGTATGGGCCGTCAAGTTTGTAGCCCAATCTGGCATAGTAGTTCCTCACTCCAACACCTGAAATGACACTGATCTTGTTGGAACCGTGCTCCTCTTTTGCAATTCTCTCAGCTTCTTCCATCAGCAAAGTACCAAATCCTTGATGCTGGAACTTTCTTGGGTCCCTCGAGTGCAGTGGTACCACGGAACCATACACATGGAGTTCCCTCACAATCGACGTTGGCTGTGACTGGAACTCCTTTCTGTAAGTGAACTTCTTGGATGCCTTTCTCAGACGTAACAAACCAATGAGGATGTCCTGCTTCGGATCCTCGTACGACAAGAACGTCTCCCACCCACCATTGGCGTAGTAATCTCTTCTGATCAGCTCAACCTGGTCTGGCTGGACCTTGTGGTGCACCTCCTGGATACCAACCTCCCTGGTTCTCACATCACGACATTTCGTACCAAAGTCCTTCATTCTTGCAAGCGCAAGCTCCCTCAAGTTACCATTCTCAACACCAGATGATACCAGGGGCATTGGAATATCTCTCTGCACTCTGTAAATTCTCGTCCAAGGTGGAACCATGGCCAAGATTCTAGCAACTAGGTCAATAAGAGCGTTGGCATTGTAAGATTTGTATCTCCCAGTTTTCCATAGCTCATACAAACCAGTTCCTCTGATCACGAGCGTTGGATAGATTTTCAATCCATCTGTTCTGAAATCTGGGTTTTCAAAGTACTCTTTAAACTGGGCCAAGTCTCTCTCCATGCCCACATTTGGCAAATCAGGCATCATATGACTGACAATCTTGTAGCCTGTATCCTTGGCTATAGCAAAAGTCTCACAGACAGACTTGACCGTATGTCCTCTGTTCGTGTCTCTGGCAACGTCTTCATACACACTTTGAACACCAATCTCAAGTCGTGTACATCCATAGCGCAGCATGTCATCCAAATGTGTTCTAGTGCAGTAATCTGGTCTCGTTTCGATCGTAATACCAACACATTTCGTTAGAGACTGCTGGGAATACTTGATAGCCTGGTCCAAATCCGTACCACTGTAACCGGAGAGCGCATTGTGCAATTGTGTGATAAAGTTCTCACGGTATTGCTTATCCAAAGACATGAATGTGCCTCCCATAACAATGTACTCCACTTTATCAACAGAGTGGCCAAGCTGTTTCAGTTGGTCGATACGGCCCCTGGCCTGTTCGTATGGATCATACCGGGCTCTGATCGCACGCATGGACGTAGGCTCATACCCTGTATAAGATTGCGTAGAGTACTCAAAGTCAGAGTCAGGACCACCAGGACAGTAAACACAAATGTTACCAGTAAATGAAATGTGGGGACATCTGTGTGGTTTGGACATGACGGCAACGACGCCAACACCCGAGGCAGTTCGCACTGGCTTGGCCTTGAGCTTGGGTAGAAGGTACTTCTTGTACTGATCTGGAATGGAATTGATAACATCAGTGAGTCGTGGCTGTGACTTCAGCTTGTACTTCTTGGAGTTACGAATGATGAGACCGTTCAAGTTGATCTCCTTTGAAGACTTGAGAGAGTCGATGAGCTCAAGAGTGATGTCAGCGCAGCACTGCAAAAAACGCTCCTTCTCTGGCGCAAGCTTCTGCTTAGACTTCACAACACCAACAGCCATTATATATATCTGTTGTGTTATTATCCTGAGCTTTTAATCGATCTTTGTTGTCGGCTTTAAAAGACTGATTAAAAAATTCATTGCGCTTCGCCAAAAGAAAAAAAAAGTGTGGCGCAAACCAGAAGAGCTTAAATAATGGTACGGGACACATCGTTGTTTTTCCGCTAATTGTACCGGTATGGTATCAATTATGTTGTTATTGTTAACTTTAAGTAAATAATGTAAAATTTCATCCGTATCGTTAGGAACATATATTAGCATTGAAGCAGGCAAGTGAAATATTTCAAGGCATTTTGATGAACTGGTCCCAAGCGGCAGCACAGTGGTTAAGGAATCTCTGTTTATCGTTCTCACCATATCTTTCCAGTTCAAACCTGAAAACATTGTTTCCAAGCTTTAGAGTACTGTTAACCTTACAGCTCTCTTGCAAGCCAATACCAATTTCTGCGTCATCTTCGATAGCTGCACTTTCTGGGTCATCCATGTCTTTTTCATCGTTCCCTTCCTCTTCCTCTTCTTTAGCATCTTCACCTTCAGATTCCTCTGTTATTCTGTCTGTACTCTTACCATTACTAGTTTTCACAACTTGTGGTCTAATTGGAGCGTTGTCCAAGTCAAAGAAGCTTCTCTGTGCACTTAGAGGCTGGGCCTCTAATGGTGCAAATCTTGTACCCTCACCTTGGAATACATCAGTGACATGATTTACTTTCTGAGACTCCTGATATTGTTTGAACTTGGCCCATTGGTGTTGCTGGTACGCCAGCTGCTGTTGGTAACGGGTATATTGCTGGTGTGTCAATGGTGGGCCGGTACGATAACTGGATGGGTTTCTCAGTGTAGTTGCAGTCTTCGGAGCAACGTATCCACGTGTGAATGTAGCGGTCCGTGAAGTTTGAGGGATTGGGCGTGGATAAAATGCTCCTTCCATCTGTCTCAAGTTGGCATCCTGCGCTGTAATTGGTGTCATAAGTGGTCTTTGGCGAGGATGGTGTGCATGTAGTGGGGTTAAGCGATGTGCGACAGCAGATGGTGGTACCTTTTTGAAGCTGGATTGTCTTGCTGTTAAAGGAACGAAACGTTGAGGACCAACACGGTATATTGGGGCTGATTTGATGAGAGGTCTCGGAGCTGAATGGGCCAAACCAAGATTAAGAGGCGTGGGAACCTTATTGCGCTTCAGACGCTTGTTAGAGCTCGCAGATGATGGCGTAGAGATACTCTCCATCTTTTCCGTCATCCCAGATGGAGAATCAGTAGTGTGCTTTGGTGAAGAGTCAATCTGCTGCTCGGTGCCATTGTAGTTCTTTTTATCGTCGTTTTGGTCTGCCACCGAGCCACCGGGGGTCGTTGTACCGATCCTCTGAGCAATAATATGACGCTGTTGTGCTTCAATAGTCTTGGACATCATCACTGTAGATCTCATCTTATCACTCAGAGGTGGCAGGCCTGGACTGACACACTTGATGGCGATCTCTTTCATGTCCTTTGATGCGTCACCAGGGGTGAGGTTGGAGTGGTTCAACTCAAGTGGTCTTGGTCTCTTTTTCTCTCTTTCGTTGGCAGCTTCAGCCATCTTGTCGTGTGTGTGTATATATATGTTTCGAGAAATCTGAATAGTAGGTATATGGAAATGATCTCAAAATGAAAACAACAGTAGAAGGAGACAAATGTATAACAAAAAACAACCAAAAAACCAGAGTTTTGAGGCGCCAAGTTGTATGATTTCTGAAACAACTAGAATTTTGTCGCGAAAAAAAGACGCTCTCAGCAATGCGCAGGAACACATTTTCCTCTTTGGGGAAAATTGGCGCGATCCAACACTCAAAATGTCCGAAACTCCAAATTCGGTAAGTGCAAAAAAAAAACTGTTTGGTTGCCCCATATAAAACGGGTTCGCGGTGCTTTATTTCGCGCAGTGGTACGCACCACACAGACTGTTGATTACCACCTCTCAATGAAAATTTTCAGCGAACGCCCATTTCACCACGTTTCCTCCACTATATAAAGGGTTGCTTCTCTCTACCGTTCTTTCACAATGTCTCAGGGTACCCTTTACGTTGGTCCATACACCAGAACTATCTTGCCACAGGGCTTGGTTGAGTACCTCAAGTTGGACGTTACCGTCTCTCAGAAGGATGCCACCTACGAGAAGGCTTTCCCATTGGGCAAGTTCCCAGCCTTCATTGGCCCAAAGGGTTACAAGTTGACTGAGGTCATTGCTATTCTCTTGCACCGTATGTTACTGTTCAATTGCTACTAACCAACTATTTTCAAAGGAACTATTCAGTCCATATTACCATTCTCACCATTTGATTGTTTTTTTCGTTTTTGCAATGATGATAAAACCTTTTAAAATTAAACAGTTATCCCTGTCTTAATAAATCATGTCGAGGATATATAATCTGAAGTACAATCAATCAAAGGTGGGGGAATTGAATTGTGTGAATTGCTAGCTTCTTTGAAAAATGTTGGACATGTGTTTTAAGAACCACAGACTAACAAAATGTTTCCTACCAGTCATCTCCCTTTCCGATGACAAGACTTTGCTCGGTAAGGACGACAAGACCTTCCACCAGATCATCAGATACATGTCCCTTGCCAACTCTGAGCTTGTTCCACAGCTTGCTGCTGCCTTCAAGCCAATCACCGGTGCTCTTCCATACAACAAGAAGCAAGTCACAGAGGCTAACGCTGCCGTTGACAAGGTCGTCTCTGTTCTCGAGGCCAGACTCTCTGAGTACACCTACTTGGCCTCGGAGAGATTGACCCTCGCTGACTTGTTCGTTGCCTCTGTCTGCATCAGAGGTTTCCAGTACTTGTGGGGTAAGGAGTGGAGAGCTAAGCACCCATCCTTCATCAGATGGTTCAAGACAGTCACTCAGCACCCAGCTCTTGCTGCTCTCAAGGACCTCGAGTTTATTGAGAAGCCAGTTGAATACACTCCACCAAAGAAGGAGAAGAAGGAGCAGGCTCCTAAGGCCAAGGCTGAGAAGCCAGAGGCTGCTGCTGCCCCTGCCCCAGCTGCTGAGGAGCCAAAGAAGCCAAAGCACCCATTGGAGTTGCTTGGTAAGTCCACCAAGTTCAACTTGGACGAGTGGAAGAGAACCTACTCCAACGAGGAGACCAGAGAGGTTGCCATCCCATGGTTCTGGGAGCACTACGACCCATCTGAATGGTCCTTGTGGAGATTCGACTACAAGTACAACGACGAGTTGACCTTGACCTTTATGTCCAACAACTTGCTTGGTGGTTTCTTCAACAGATTGTCTGCTTCTACCAAGTACATGTTCGGTTCCGGTATTGTCTACGGTGAGAACAACAACAACGGTATCGTTGGTGCCTTCCTTATCAGAGGGCAGGATCACGAGCCAGCCTTCGACGTTGCTCCAGACTGGGAGTCCTACGAGTTCAAGAAGTTGGACGCTTCCAAGCCAGAGGACAAGGAGTTTGTCAACGACTGTTTCGCCTGGGACAAGCCAATTGTCATCAACGGTGAGTCCAGAGAGGTCGCTGACGGTAAGGTCTTTAAGTAATCTGATATGTGATTGGTTTTTAATGACTTTTCTGGAATGCTATGTTTTGATGTTATAAAGAACTCATGCTGTAGATTAACTTAATCGAGATAACCATTATTATAGATGAGCAAAGTGGGCGTTATGAGCCCTATCCTGTTTCGCGAATTCACGGGCAGAAAAGAAAAAACCTTCGAATCAAAACATCGTTGAAATCGTGGCCTTTTTTTCTTCTTCGTTGATCTCCGTGTCACGGTTCTCTCATTTTCGTTTCTTTGGCTCTTAAGGTTTTGGTGGCAAATTATACAGTGACGTAGGCCTCTTTTACCCCCTTGCTGTCTTTTCTTTTCTGTTTTAATCAATTGAAGAGCCATACTTTCTTCACAGCTTTTACAAATCAGAGACGCGTTCCAGGTTGAGACGACACTGAAAGAAGTCTTGGAATCACAGAAACTCTGAAGCACACGCAAACATGAAGGCAGCCCTCAACAAAAGCAACTTTGCCCGCCAGATACGAAGACGTCCACTTGCACTTCTCGGACCCTTGGCGGTGATTGTGTTGATATACTACCTGTTCTTCACATCTTCCAAACCGCAGTCTAAGTATAGTTACAAGGTCAAGAAGAACGGCTTCTTTGGCAGAACACCGGATGCTATCCCAAGAAACTTGCCAGGTGACCACATCTCACACTATGACTTGAACAAGTTGGCCTCTACACCAATGGCCGTGTACAACAAGGAGAAGGTTCTCATCCTTACCCCTGTTTCCAGATTCTATAACGAATACTGGCAAAACTTGCTGAAACTAACGTACCCAAGAGACCTTCTTGAATTGGGTTTCATTGTTCCAAGAACTAAGGACGGTGATTTGGCGTTGAAGAAGCTGGAGAAGGCCATCAAACAGGTTCAAACCGGAAAGAAGGAGAACAGATTCTCCAAGATTACAATCTTGAGACAAGACACAGACTCGCTCAGCTCCCAGACAGAGAAGAACAGACACGCCTTGAAGGTGCAGAAGGAGAGAAGAGCCTCGATGGCTCTTGCAAGAAACTCCCTGCTCTTCTCTGCCCTGGGTCCATACACTAGTTGGGTTCTCTGGTTGGACTCTGACATTGTAGAGACACCTCCGACCTTGATCCAGGATTTGGTGTCTCACGACAAGCCAGTCATTTCTGCCAACTGCTACCAGCGTTACTACGATGAAGACAAGAAACAAGACTCCATCAGACCATACGATTACAACAACTGGATTGAGAGCGAAGAGGGTCTCAAGATCGCAGAGAGAATGAGCGATGACGAGATCATTGTCGAGGGTTACCCAGAAATTGCCACATACAGACCATTGATGGCTCACTTCTACGACGCCAACGCTGATGTAAACGCAGAAATGGAACTTGATGGTGTTGGGGGCGCTGCTGTCTTAGTCAAGGCTGATGTTCACAGAGATGGAGCCATGTTCCCACCATTCCCATTCTATCACCTCATTGAGACTGAGGGCTTTGCTAAGATGGCTAAGAGATTGGGATACCAGGTATTTGGCTTGCCAAACTACTTGGTCTACCATTACAACGAATAATTGACCTCGCTTGCAGTATCGAAATTTGATTTTAATTTCCTACTATAAATAGATTAACATTCTGTAGATGTGTCTCTCCAGATCGGATCTGGAGGTGTTTGGGTTTCCGCCCTGCGAGGTCGAATTCGCGAACTGTGTGGACACGCTTCCGACGTGGGGCCAACTCGAAGCTTTCGTATTAAACAGATCACATTTGGAGGATCAGTGTTAAATCCCAAAGGGCGCACATACGCTATCAATCACTATCTGAAAGGTCGTTAATCAGTTGTCATTTGACTGAAGCACATCCCAAAATGTCCACCAATCTGCCTCCAGGCATCGTGGCCGCGTCGCAACAAGCGCCACCACCAGTCGAGGCTACGACATCTTCCTCCAGTAAGAAAAGGAAGAACAAGAAGAAGAAAAAGAAAAAGGCCAATGTTAATGTTAATGCTAGTGCTACTCCAGAAGTTGTTACTTTACAGGTCCCTGGTGAAGACATCACGTCTGTCACAGAGGAGGTGCAATCTGTGAATGTTAGCCCAGATCAAGACAACGAGAAGTTACGCTCGCAACACGTTCCAAAAACAGCACAAGGGGCCATTGAGGGCGCTGGGTCTGTTCAACGCACAGAGGAGTCTCTTTCAGAGCTAACTCAAGAGCTAGTTGTGGAGACAGTTGAAGATGCAGGGGATGCTGCTCTTGCCACTTCTCGCCCCGAGGAGCAAGAAACGATCCACACTGACGAGATACTGGTTGCCCTCCAACCAACTCCAGATGCTGAGTTGGTTTTTGAGAGTGTTAATTATGCCACTTCTGTTACTCAAGGGACAACTACTGAGTCACATGTTTCTATCGAGACTACACTAGAAGAGATCAGCCCAGTCGAAGCAGCTTCAGCATTAGGTGCGGAGACATCACAGCAGATACCATATATGGAGTCTGTGATCTCTATTGATCAGAATGAGTCACTTCGTAAAGAGCCTTCGAATCAACCAGAGGCTAGTAAAACACCACAGGAAGAGGAGCCTATTTCTGTGGTATCTGAGGTTACAATTACACAACCTGTTGATCCAGAGATCTCTACACCTAAAGAACACAAGGATCAAACCGACGGCGTGCCAGAAGTCAATCATTTTGCAGTTGAGACAGTATCAGAGTCACTACCATGGGATACTCCTGCTCACCCTGATGGAATTGAGCCAGTTGAGATGATCAAGCCGGTGGATGAAGTGCTGCCAGCTCAGAATGCTACAATCGTATCGCATACAGCACCAGCTGAGCCGGAGAATCCATTTGCATCTTCTGAGTCAAGTCAATTGCCATGGGACACTGAGCAGACCACCTCAACCACCACTGTTCCAGCTCCTCCTGTTGACAATATTGAATCAAAACTTGCTGCTGAACTTGATGATGATTTGCTGGTTGGGTCTGAACCAACAACTAGTGTACATCAACAGGAGCATATCAAAGAGACTCAAAAGCCGATGGAGGATGCGGAGGAGGAGGTCAATCCATTTGGAGGTGCTACTCAAGATTTTGCTGCTATGATTGGCCAGAAGGAAGAGCCAGAGAGAATTGCAGAAGCCGAAGGGGCTTCTGCTGATAAGTTTGCCTTCTTGGATGATGATGATGAGCTACTTGATGATGATGCTCCTCTTCCTGAACTCACTACTGCATCCTCTGCTCAACCAAAACCAGCTCAACTACCAGTCTCTTTACATGCGCCTACTCAACAGCGGTACCAGCCTGCTGTTCAGACTTCGACACAAACCCAGTCTCAATTCAGTCATCCTCAAACCCAACTGAGGAACAGTCCAGGTTTCCAACCTCAGAACCCGCTGGTTAGTGCTCACCATCCACCTACCCAGCATCATCTAGATATCCAGAAACTGAATGAGCAGAAGCAGAAGTCCGATGCTTATGATTTCCCAATAGATCTGATGCCAAAGAGACCTGTTCATAGGGCTGCTATTTCCATGTCATCCACGCAGTTGAACCAACAGTATCAAGCTGCTCAAGCTGCTTCTGCACCTCCACACATGTCGCCGCTGCTTTCTCAGTGTCAGACAAGTGCTCCTGTGAATTCGCAACCAGCTGCCAATCCGTATGCACCAAGAACTCAGGCCTCTACCCCAGGATTGACACCTCAGCAGGCTCATGGAATGACACCATCTACTATGGTTTCTGCCGTCCCACATGTTCCTCCTATTGGTGTCAAGAAGAAGCAATCCTCGTTCTTTGAAGAGTTGCCACTCCCTCCACTCCCAACAAAGAAAAGCAGAGCTCCATCAGTGTCTATGTCTATGAGTCCACATGTTGGTGCTGCCGCTCCACTGCAACAACAACAGCATGGTTTTCTTCCTTCGAGCATGGGTCCTCCAAAGGGTGCATCAAGACCTCCATCGAGACCTATAGTAGCTTCTCAACGTCAGGGTTCTATCTCAAGTGTGACAACTTCTCCCTTGATTTCGTCAGCTGGTATGTCTCAACCTGGGTCTCATGGTGTTTCCAACCTGTATGCCCCTTCTTCAGGTTCACAACAAAGTCAGCTAATGGGTGGCCACTTTGATAGAGGACAGGGATTAGTTCAGCAGAATGGCGCTTCTCCAAACGCCTCAAGGTATGCCCCAACTGCTCCTTCTATCCCAGCTGTTGGTCCTCCACATGCTCGTGCTGCTACTGGTGAACCTAATAAGATGCTCATGTCACCACAGCCACAGATCTCTCATATGTTTGACAGCAAGAACCCGTATGCTCAGACTGTTGGTGGTCCGTTGTCTTCTGGCATTGCCAATGCTCATTCAGCTCTACAGGGCCTTCCACAGATTCAGACTACCGGTAACAGTGGCGCTGCTGCTGCTCCATTATCTGCTGGGTCTATGACAAAGTCTCCAGCTTATACTGCTGTGACACCAAGCTCCACGAGATATGCACCAATCAATCATAGAAGACAGGCTAGTTCCTCTGCTGCTCAGTATGATCCATTCAGTGCTCATAAGGCTCAACAGAGGAAGGTGGAAGAGGAACAGGCTCGTCTTGTTCAGCAGCAGTACTCGCAGCAATCTCTTGCACCACCACAGCAGAACCATTATACTCCACCTCCGCCTCAGCAAGCGTTTACCGCAGGAGCTGGTATGATGGTTACACTGCCGGTTCCACCGCAATCTCAATCTGTTCTCCCGGGAGCTCAACTGGCTCCTCAAACTCAAGCTTCTGGGTTTGGGTCTCAACCTGTTAGTCATCCTACATACGCATCGCACGTCCCTGCTCCTATGGTTCAAACCCCAGAACAACTACTAATGAGACAGTTCCCATTGTTCTCTTGGAGCAACACTGACAAAGTTGTTTCCTTCATTCCACCAATGCAGTACGGTGGAAGTAAGGGTATCAGAATCTTGAAGTGTGATGAGGTTTTGCATGATGAGGCTCTGAAAGATTTCCTGAGTGTCTCCAAGAAGAACCTTGTCTCTGTTGACAAATTCCTGAGTCGTCAGCTTGAGAGAGTAGCACAGAGACATGACTTGACTTCCAATGATGAGATTCTGTTGATCCAATTGCTGAAGCACAAATTGAGCAAGGCTCCTGGTCCATTCGATCTCGGTGGTGTTCTGAACTATTCCGATGCTGGTTCCGTTTCAACTGTTGTCCAGGACTACAACTTTGTTCCTAAGGCTCCTCTGAACAAGAGAGCTTTGGTTTCTCACATATCTAGTGGGAACATGACTGATGCTTTGAACTTGGCTATCACTCATCACGACTACTCTCTAGCTTTGTTAATATCCAGTATCAAGAGTCAGGAATCCTGGTTTCAAATGGTGGAGGAATATCTGAGTCATGAGTTTAAGGGCGACCAAGACCACTTCTTGCCTCTTCTCTTCAGAATTCTCTCTGGAGATGTCGAAAATGTGATGAGACTTCTATCTAGCGATCCGCAGAAGAAAGAATGGGCGGTGCTGAACTGGAGGGCTATTGCTACTGCTGTTGTCAAGAACTGTCCTCCTTGTTTGGTCCAGTTCTTGTCCCTGTTTGGTAAGTTCTTGGCTGACAATGGTCAGGTACTGTCCGCTGTTATTTTGTTCATGGTTTCAGATGCTCCGATGAGTGTGTTCTCTTCTTTCAAATCAGTGTCTCTGACTATTTATCTGGAGATATATGGGACTTTGTTACAGGAGAAGAATCCAGCTGTTGATCTCTCTAATGTCTTCCTACAGCATGCTTCCTACTTGGTTGATTACAACATGTTGACAGATGCTCAAAAGTGCTTAGATACTGCTAATGCTGCTTACAGAACTAGCAAGAGGAACGACCCACTCTTCCTACAACATGTTAAGTACCTTAACGAGAGAATATCAGGTTCTGGCTTTGAGTCTGGTTGGTTTGCTAAACCAAAATTGGAGAGAGTTTGGGGTACACTGGATAAAGGTCTCAACAAGCTGATTTCCGGTAATGAGCCAGAGGAGGAGGCGACCCAAGGTGCTCTCTTCAGTAAGTTTACCCCAAGTGTTTCTCGCACCTCCTCTGTTGTCTCCATGCACAACTTGGTTTCTGGATCTGTTGGCTCGGGTTCATATGTACCACCGGCTTTGAATGGTATTCATGGAGCTGTAGCTCATCAGAATATACCATCTGTGAGAGGTGCCACTACAGCAGGTGCTACTATCGGTCTAATGCCAACTGCCCATCAAGGTTATGTCCCACCTCAGTTCCCACTGAAACCACCATCATTGAGCTCCAGTCCAAAGCCACTTAGAGGCGAGAGTACGACAATTTCTCCAATGCCAAAGACCTCAAAGTATGCTTCTCCTGTGGAGTTTGCTTCCAGAAGATCTTCTGCGCATTCTCACACAAGTGGGATCGAAGAGAGCACTACGAAATCCCATGGCGCACCTAATGGCGGATACTATCAACCACCACCTGCTCCACCTGCTATGGCAAAGGTTGAATCACCAGGTCAGGCAAATGTCATTCCAGCTTTTATTCCTCCAGCACCTCCAAAAATTTCAAGACAAAGCTCTTCTCCTCGTATAACGACGTCAGCTTCGAGAATTGGTGATCCTTCAAAAGACTTCAGACCTGATTTACAAGATGGTGTCTCCCTTGACAACCTGATTGTTCAAGAGAGATCCACTGCTTCAGAAGTGACACCAGCTGCTGACTCCCCTCCGTATACTCCTCCGGTTGAGAATCCTCCAGCACCAGCTCTGGTTTCTGGCTCTGTCCAAGAAGAGTTGTCGTTTGAGTCTACTCTCCAACGCAGTGCTTCAACTGTTACTGCTTCCGATGGTCAAACACAGACTGAAGATGCTGCTATTGGTGATGAAGGGGTACCCAATCAAGAGAGGGCTATCAATGCTTCCATACAGCAAGAAGCTGTTGCTTTTGAGGTTGGACAGAATGACGATGATGTCCAGACTCCTGCTGCTGTTGCTGATGAGGAGACTCCAGAGAGGCCAGATTACTTCAACCGTGCCATTGCCTCCGACACACAGAGTGACATGGGTTCTGCTTCTGCAACGCCATACATTGTTCCAGAGTCTGTCCAGGAAGAAGACCAACTCCACGTTGGACGGGATGCACAAGAGGACGCTCAAGAGAAAATCTCGGAGTCTATTGAAGGAACTGGTTCTACAACACCTTCTCAGGCTCCTATGGGGGCTCCTGCTCCAGTTGTTGCTGCTCCACTGTCTAATCCATACGCTCCATCACCTTCTACAACAGCGCAAGCAAGTTCGCCATCTCCATATGCTCCCGGAAACATCGTTAGCAAGCCTCCACAGAAGAGCAAGACATCTGGCAGATTCACTCCTAAATCGTACACTCCTGTTGATGAGGGTTCTTCTGTTTCTCCAGCTGCTCCAATATTGGCTGAGGATGTTGACTTCTACTCCATCAGTGGGTATAAGCCACCTGAGCCAACTGTTCCGGTTGTTACTGCTGCTACTTCTGTTGATCAGGATGAAAGTGTTGATGATGATGCTCAAAAAGTGCAGACGGCCCCACCGTCGGAGGCCTCCCATAAGGATCCTCCGCCAATCATGTCTCCTGTGGGCTCACAAAACAGTAACCATTTCAGACAGCCTTCCATTACATCCCCGGTGAACCCATGTACACCTGGGCAGCAGAATTTGTCTGTTTCAGATCAAAGCAACTTCAACCCATACCAGCCATCAACCGCTGGAACATCTAAGACGTCTCGCAGCTCATCATTTGGTACTGTTCCTACTAGTACTCAGTCGCAACAGGAGTCCAGATTCACTCCAATGTCTGCAGTTGATACTGCTGCTCCTCTGACTAATTCTGTTAGTTATGAACCTCCATCTGCTAGATTCACTGCTTATGAGCCACCAAAGGGACATACAATCTCGAGTATTCCAGAAGATGATGAAACTTATGATGACTATGTTGAGGATGAGGATAGTGAAGATGAGGATGAGGACGAGGATGACGCTGGAAAGGATGCTTCTAGTGCTAAGGCTGAAACTGTCAAAGAAGATCCGAAAGCTGCTTCTAAGAAGAAGAAGGGTCAAGAAGGAGGATCAGGCTGGTTTACTTGGCTACGTAAGAATGACAATAAGAATGGTCCAACTGTGTACAAGGCCAAGCTAGGTGAGTCCAACAACTTTGTTTATGATGAGAACTTGAAGAGATGGGTGAACAAGAATGCTAGTCCGGAGGAGTTACAAACTGCTGCTACACCTCCACCACCTCCGCCAATCATCAAAAAGAAGCCATCATCAATTGGAAAGCCACGTTCGGATTCTCACTCTGAAGGAGTTTCTAGTGGTACTGGTGGCCCACCAGTTGGTGCTCCTCCAATGAAGTCTTCAGGTGTTAATGATCCTTCATCTGTTCGAAAGAAGACATTAGCAGCTCCTTCTACTTCTGACTTGGACGCGTTGCTCTCTGCTGGCGGAAACTCCACAAGAAGAAAGAAGAGGGGTGGTAGAGGGTATGTGAATGTCATGAGTACTATGAGTGCTGATCAGAAGTCTTGATTGATGAAAAAAAAGGTGATTGTATAAAAGTTCATTATCTGTTTGTTTGTGTATTGATTAAAAGTTCTTATGTAGACTTTTTTTGCTCATCATTAAACATTTACTATGCAATTGTATATGTATGTGAGAGAGAAAGAGCCAGATGAGATGATACGATGAGAGTAGGAAGTATTTACATGAATTGGCGGTGCTATGTTGTTCAAGACTCCGGGGCCTTTGATTCCTTATTGGCCTCGATCTGTGGTGGAGCTCTGTAAATGTCACCGTTGGTACGCATCTGCTCAAAGATCATATTTTGGTCAACATCCTCTGGTTTTGGCATTCTATCGTATGGGGTGTTCTCAAAGACGGTACCAGCAAGCATGGCTCTGTCTGTGTCCAAGTCAATGACGAATCCGGCGTAATCAATGACGTTTCTCTCGATTTTCTTGACCTTGTTGGTCTTGAGGTTGACGTTGATGAGCTCCTGTGTAGTGTTGAACTTGTACACAATCTGAGCAAACTCGACAGGTCTTCCAGGAAGCATGACTGGTCTGAAGGCAACGAGTTTCGGCTGTTCGTTGAACTTGACAAGTTTCCAGTCAAGTTTGACGCCCTTTGGAATGGAGTTGACACGGGCCTTCAATGATTTCTCAACCCATACGGACACATCCTTCTCGATAGGCTTGATGTCACCAGCAGCAAAAGCCTTGTTTGTTGAAACGTAGGTTTCAATGGCTCTATTCTTCCAAAGCAAGAACTGTGGCTTGATACCAGTCTGCCAACGGAGAAGACCGACTTGGATGGTGTTCATACCTAGAGTATAGAGTCTTCTGATGAGGGAGTTGAACAAGGCACGAGGTTCATATAGGGGACTTGGAAGCTTGTTGTAGGACACAGGAACGTAGATGTCTCCAGTGAGGCCAATGAAGCGGGGATCAAAGACTTGTTGCTGTTGTTCGGAGTCCTTTTTGTTTTTGTTCTCCTTGTCCGCTTCAAGTATGAGTCTTGAGGAGGAGAAGCATCTGTGGGAAGCGGCTCTTGAGGCGTGGATGCCTACTACTGTCTTGGATGTTGTCACCAGTGGCGTGATAAGCAATCTCTGCATGGTGCTAATGTATTAAGGAGGTAAAACAAGGCTTATCTCTTCAGATGCAAAACTTCCCATGCTTTTATTTTTTAGTGTTGATGTAGTTGATGATGAATCTCAGCCAATTTTTCATGGCAAACGGTTTCGCGATAGACTATTTCGCCAAATTACTTTATCGGGTAATATGCCTTGCATTATACCAAAATGTGGCGCAAACAAGTGTCAAAGTGCGCCAAAAAGTTGGGCTTTCGCACTTTTCTTTTTCTTCCCCAGAGCGCAAGTAGAAAAGCAAACCTATAAATAGCAACACAGAACAGCACAGCACATCTCATAAAAAGGCATTGTGTGTTGGTGAGACTTAAGGAAAATTAAAGAAAAAAGGTCAAAAAAGAAAAACACCAAACACCAACCCCTCCAATCAGTGACTTCCATCAACCAGACGTCAGTACATTGTTGTTTGGACACACATTCTAATTGCTTTTGGTCCCTTTTTGTTCTGTCTGATCCCACACTGGTTGACCCCCTCTTTCCTCTCCTTTCTCTCCCTCTCACTGTCTTCATCACCAGTACAACCAACACCCCCACATCCACTATGGGAAGAAGAAAGATCTCAATTCAGCCGATCACCGATGAGAGGAACCGCAAGGTCACCTTTGTCAAGAGAAAAGCCGGGCTCTTCAAGAAGGCGCATGAGCTTGCGGTACTCTGTCAAGTAGACCTTGCCGTCATCATCCTCGGCAACAACAATGGCAAGTTCTACGAGTACACCTCTGTTGACCCCGAGGATCTCCTGCTCAACTACAAGAACCCCAAGTTTACGCACGACACGAAGACCCCCGCAGACTACGGCGACTACGTCATGGAGTCCCGCGTCAAGTCGGATGGACAGAGCTTGCACCAGAGAACAACCTCCTCAGTCAGCTTCTCCGTGGAAGAGAGCGACGATAATGACAACTACGACGACGATGATGATTATGATAACAACAACGATCATGACGACAATGACGATGACAAATCCTCCAGGCCAGCCCAGAAAAAGAGGAGGAAAACACCGTCCCGAAGTGGCACAGTTAAGACAGAGCCTGTTGCTCGTGATGATTCAATGAATCAGATACCAGTGTCTAACCACGACTATGGCCAGACCCCTAATAAGCACTTGAGTCATACACATTCAATACTAGGCAAGGTTCAAGTAGAACAGCAACAACAACAACTTTCTCATACTCAGCAACTACCACATCCACAAACATGGGGACAACCACCGCTAAACCCATCTGTTGAGATCGTACCACCATCACAAGGATCCCAGACATCCTCATCATCATCATATACCCACTACCAGATGCAGAACTTCCCACAGCAGTACCAATTCCCAATGTCAGGAAACTTTACACACTCCCCCATTATACAGAGAACAGATGGTATATCTCCACAACCACAACCACAACAACAACCACAACAACAACAACAACAACAACAACAACAACAACAACAACAACAACAACAACAACAACAACAACTCCCGGCAATTGGAACACCATTAGTACAAAACTCACCATACATGAACTCTCGTGCACGCTCACTCAACAACAACATCAGCACACGTCCCATCTTACGTGTGGAGATCCCATCAGACCAGGCTAGAACCGTGCAGGGCATTAAGCCTAGTGACTCTGCCATGACATTGACTGCATTGGACACTGCTAAACGGAGCGATCAATCAGAAAAATCGAGTGGGTCGAGACAGCCCGGTGAGAAGACTCCACAGAGTTCTAGAAGTGGAGACGACACAAAGCCGTCCGCTATGGGTATCATGTCCAACAACTCCACGCCCGTGTCTGCTACACTACCATCTGCCCTCTTTAACCTTCCACCTCCCACTGGCCTGCCCCATCATTATCAACTCAACAACCCTAATAATAACGTTAATGCAATTAACACCAACAACAATGGCAACTTCAAACCAATGGTTGCTGGTGAACAGACACCACTAACAGGTGGACTCCCGTCCCGATATGTTCCAGATCTGTTCCCTTCACCATCCAATTTCTATTCTAATGAGTGGAATATCCCATTCGGCTCTGGAAATACGCCATACCCATCATCGGCTGGTGGACCACCACATATGCTTCCTATACCGAGTAACTCCAATTCTAATGTCAATAGCAAAATCAGAAAGCATACGATGCTAAGCCAAGATCCTATGGTTGATTCACCGTTGCAGAATTTACAAAAAGAAGGTTCAAAGGAGGCAAAGACGCCGGTTGAAGAATTGGAGGCTAAAAAGATCAAGTTTTCAGAATCACGGAAAGCTGCAAAGGATGGTGAAGCTGAAAAGTGAAAAGTGATCTTCAGATATCTCCAGCAGTAAGAAAGCACATTCAAATGCATATCCCCCTTCACCCCACACACAGGTTGTGTACTACTCAGCTTGTACTACTTCTTTGCATTGTTGGCACAATCCTTGTGCCACTCACACTTAAACGCAACACACATATATATTGCTTTTTGTCCTTCTTCTCTTTTTTTTACTCGTCCTCTTCTCTTTTCTGTATTTGGTTATTCGTTTTCGTTCAATGTATTATTCCAGCTTTTCAATTCCTGTAAACTTAGCCTACGATATTAGTCGTAGCCTCTTCCCATTACCCCAGTGTGTATATGTGTGTGTCTTTCATGCAACTCCCCCCCCCCCACAATCAATGTGCTTGAACTGTAATATGAGGAAGGCGCATGTTATTTTTCTTTTCTTTTTTTATGGAGGTGATTGAGAATCTCTAAGCCCTATCATTTACTCACGTGACTATAATATTGGTGCCCTATTTTATTAATGTCCGGGTGTATGTCCCATGTCGCGCAAAAGAAGAACAGGCAGGCGATTACTGGCACACCCTTAACTTTCTTAGCGAAATACACTGAGGTGAGAGGTTCGCGAAATTCTTAGAAAATCACCCTGATTTGGAAAGTTTCCGTTATGGGGACCCACTCACGAAAATTGTCCACCAGTCTGTGAAATTTAATTTTGTTTGACAGTGCAAACCAATACACCAACACAACAGGAGAAGCTCTTGACAAACCAGCATCGGCAATCATGAAAGTAGGTTCATATATGACGGTTTAAGGAGGAATGGAGTTATGTGAGAGAGAGAAGGAAGGAGAAAGATAGAGAAAGAAAGAGATATTGTTATAACTTATCCTCAGCTATGAAGTGGAAAAGGTAAATCATCAAGACTCTATCACCACCACCAAAGCTTAATCCATACATATCAACCCAAACACAAAGGACCCCACTATGTACAAGAAGAAGCAACAAACATCCATCTTCCTCCAGCATTCAAACAGACAGGATATACTCCCTTTTTTGCTTTCCCACTTTTTTTCGATTAAGATTTCACACAATAAGTGCCACCACTGTCTAGCATTCTATATTATTCTCTCTTCTTCCTAGTCTCTTCTCCCTTTTTTCAAACAAGAACAACCATATACTAACCGCTTTTTTTCCTTCTAGTTGAACATTGCTTTCCCAGCTAACGGGTCCCAGAAGACCTTTGAGATTGACGATGACCACCGTCTCCGTGTCTTCTACGAGAAGAGAATCGGCCAGGAGGTTGAGGGTGACTCTGTCGGTGACGAGTTCAAGGGTTACATTTTCAAGATCACTGGTGGTAACGACAAGCAGGGTTTCCCAATGAAGCAGGGTGTTTTGTTGCCAAACCGTGTTAAGTTGCTCCTCACTAAGGATGTCTCTTGTTACAGAGCCAGAAGATCTGGTGAGAGAAAGAGAAAGTCTGTCAGAGGTGCTATTGTCAACGCTGACCTCGCTGTTCTCTCTCTTGTCATTGTCAAGCAGGGTGATGCTGACATTGCTGGCTTGACCGACGTTCAGGTCCCAAAGAGATTGGGTCCAAAGAGAGCCAACAACATCAGAAAGTTCTTTGGTTTGTCCAAGGAGGATGACGTTAGACAGTACGTTATCAGAAGAGAGATTGTCAAGGGTGAGAAGAAGTACACTAAGGCTCCAAAGATCCAGCGTCTCGTTACCCCACAGACCCTTCAGAGAAAGAGAGCTTTGAAGGCCCAGAAGGTCAAGAACGCTCAGGCTCAGAAGGACGCTGCTGCTGAGTACGCTCAGTTGTTGGCCCAGAGATTGCATGAGAGAAAGGCTGAGAAGGCTGAGGTTAAGAAGAGAAGAGCTTCTTCCTTGAAGGCTGCTCAGGCTTAAAAGGGGTTTTGTTGTGTAACTAATGTATTCCTGGTCTTTGTCTAATCTTCATAAACCTTTTTTAAAAAAATGAAAAAGATTTAACGTTAATATGTACATCTCTATTGTCCTGTAAGTCTTTAGGTTTAGGTGTCTATTCAAAGTCAAACAGAGATATCATTACTAGATTTAAGTTGAATGTCATTCAACGCATGGTAACAAGCTCTTCAGCAGAAGTTGGGTGGATGGCAACAACGTTGTCAAAGTCAGCCTTTGTGGCACCCATCTTAATGGCAACACCAAAACCTTGGAGAATCTCAGCAGAAGAGTCACCAACCAAATGGAGACCAACAACCTTCTCATCCTTACCAGCACAAATGATCTTGTAGGAAACTGGGGACTTGTGTTCGAGCATAGCGTAATACATTGGTGTGAAGCGGGACTTGTAAATCTTAATGTTATCATCACCAAACTTGGCACGAGCCTCCTTCTCTGTCAAACCGATAGAACCGGCTTCTGGGTGGGAGAACACCACTGACGGAACGTTTGTGTAATCCTGCTTCTGTGACTTAAACTCTTCTGGACCAAAGAGTCTGTTGGAGAGCTTTCTACCGGCAGCAATGGCCACCGGGGTAAGCTCAACCTCACCAGTGACATCACCGAGCGAGTAAATGTTCTCTGTAGTGGTATTCTGGTACTCATCTACAGCAATCTTGCCGTTCTTGACCTCCACACCAGCATTCTCGAGACCCAAGCCGAGGAAAGAGTGTCTACCAGTGGTCCAAATCAATTGATCAACCTCGAGTGTGGAGCCATTGTCCAAGGACAGCTTTAAAGCACCTGACTCTAGCCTCTCCACTGACTTGACCTGAGACTTCTTGTGCACATTGACACCCATGTCGACGTAGTGGTCAGTGATGGTGGTTTGAATGGAATCATCAAACTTTCTGAGAACAGTCTCGCCTCTAATGATCAAATGTGTCTCAGTGCCCAAGCCGTGGAAGAAACCAGCAAACTCGACACCAATGTATCCAGCACCAACAATGGCTACACGCTTGGGTTGCTTCTCCAGCTTGAAGAATCCATCGGAATCGATGGCATGCTCAGAGCCTGGAATCTCAGGCTGGACTGGTCTACCACCGGTAGCAATTAGGATCTTATCAGCGGTGTATTTCTCCTTGGAGCCGTCTCTCTTGGTCACCTCCACAGAGTCCTTTCCAGTGAGTTTAGCCCATCCGTACACGAGATCAACGCCCTCCTTGGCCAAATTGCGTTCGTAGATACCGTTGAGACGCTGAATGTATGCATCTCTCTTTGGCTTGAAGTACTCCCAGTTGAAGGTCTTGGAGAGTGAAGGATCGACATCAAAGCCGTATTCCTTGGCCTCGCCAATAGTCTTCGCAACGTCAGATGCATACCACATCACCTTTTTTGGCACACATCCAACGTTGACACAAGTGCCACCAATGGCAGCACCTTCAATAACGAGGGTCTTTGCTCCGTATGAGGCGGCTCTTCTCGAAGATGCTACGCCACCGGATCCTCCTCCGATGACGAGATAATTGTAGTGGTTCTTAGCAATTGGAGCCATGTTTGAAAGTTGGCGGGTGAACTGAAGCACGCGATTGGTCATCCAATAGCTGTGTCTCTTAGACTTTTGAGCTGAAAGCTGGAGCTAAAAAGCTGCGAATCTGTTTGGATTTCTATAACAAAAACTTCCATGGCACAGAGCTGGGGGAGGGGCGCAAATCCCACAGAGGACAAGTTCGCAATCTGACAAATTAACACAGTGTGGTGTACGGGTGTCTTATGGACCTAGCCCTTTAATACACGTCCATAGGAAGCTTAAATACTTCTTCTAACTATACTGTATCTGAAAATGCAGTTTTTGATTACTAATTACGAATTATTATGAATGAATATGAGTATAACTAAGCTTCAAATGACATAATATGCTAGGGGACCCAGATCTTCTTGTGCCTCAGAGGTTTACTCAACGGTGTATGTCTTCTTTGTTGAACACATTTTGTTGCTGGTTTCTGGGAATCTGAGTGTCATGATTTCACTGAATCTGACGTATCTGTCATCCATTGGAGAAGATCGTACAGTGAGAAACAGATGCAAAAGAGTGTTAAAAGCACCACGAAGGTACCGTACATGGCAGATACAACGAGGAATGCCTCCCAGTCCATCACAGTACCAGTCTCGTGAGTGGCAAGGCACATTGTACCCAGGGGAAAAGTCACTGACCACCAGCCGTAATGGAACTGATGTAGGCCATGTGACATCACTGCCCAGATAGCGAACATGGTGAAACAGAAGCCCATTGCTTCAAGAAACAGGCCGGCAAGGACACTGACATACTGGAAGATGTCGCCCTGTATTTGGGTGTTGAGGTCGTCTGAAATGGACAAGATGTGGTTGTGATAGTTTTTGCCAAAGAGTTGGATGGCGAATGCGCCTTGTCCCATGAAACCAATGGGGATAAAGGATGTGAAGATAACCCCTTTTGAAGGAAATTTGTGGATCATGAGCCTATGCACGTACACAGTCAAGACTATGAAGGCTAAACCGACGGCATTGGCCCAGAACAGGAAAGAGAGGATAATGGTGGATTGTCTCAGGGAAAATGGCAACGATGGAGCAATCACCCCTCCCAACGAAGCTGTCACGGTGAGCGAGACGATGGGGAGAAGCACGGTTGCAGTCAACTCATGGATCCTCATATCAGTTTTCCACAGCATGCACAGGAAAATGAACCACCCAGAGCCCAGTGAAAGGATGTTGCTGATCCACCAGAGAACGTAAGAGAGCATGGGGACCCTGCTCTCTGCTACCAAGAGATGCAATGCCGTGACCCAGGAGGTGTACCCCATTACTCCACACCCCAAAAAGACATTGTGCTTTAAGCTGAAGAGCACATTGTGGCGATAGTCGGCGTCCCGTATAACCTGGGCTGTGAAGAGCACTGTGGTTGTGAGCAGGGATATCGAGCAAAGTGCAAACATGATATATGACACGTCCTCGAGCCAGTGGCCATGGTAAGGAAAGTTGTATAGGATGGAGGTGGAGATGCCTGTGGCCATCGTTGAGATGAACCACGGCGTTCGAAACTGTGGTAGTTGCACCATGAGATGGTCTTTGTCTATTCGTGTGCTTTTTATGTTTTCAATGTGGCCATATAGAATGTGCAGAACACAGGTATGTCACATAGATATATACAATAGACGATTCTCTTGATCCTCTAAAGTATATATTGTCACATCTCTTCTTACTCATCGCCCGTCGGAGTTCGAAACGGCGGTGATTATCGGGCTCGGCCTTCGCGCTCTCCACTTCAAGCATTTAAACCGCGGGCTTTGAACAAGGTCACTCAACTGCCGGGGTTTGACGGTGAATCACAACGGCTTTAGTGCTTTGTTGATGTTCGATTAACTTTGTTAGATAAATCGGTCTCTTATCAGTTAGATGTTAGGTAAGGTCTCTTCTCTGTTGTTATCAGGCATTTACCGATACTGAAAGTATGTATCTGTGGGGGGGTTCCAAGTAGAGTGAGTACAACATACAAACCAAGAGGGAAAATCGCTCATCATCCATCGACCTTCCCTAGAATAGCAGAAACTCAATTCTACAAGTGCAGACTGTAAATAATAAATAAGTAAATAAATATTCATTAAATCGTTATATAACAATGTATCATCAATTAGAAGTCAAAAAATGATGAAGAGATAAGGATCAACCTTTCTTTTTTAGAATACGAAAACCAACGTGAAAACCCAAAGAAAAACCACCTAGTGAAAATACCAAGTGAAGAGAACCAAGCTTTGAAGACGAGCTCAGATAAAAACAGAAAACAATGCATACAATCATAAACATGATCAGTTGCAACCGAATGAGAAAAAGTATAAAGGCAAAGAAAAGAATAGAAAAAAACACCACACACAAGAACATAATGAATCGATCAGAAATCAGATCATGAAAGCCATAACCAAACCAGCACATAGTGCTGTTAATGGAGAAGACTTGAGAGAGCCAGATCCCTCAAAGACAGAGACAACTGGTGAGGATGGTGGAGTGGAAGAAGACTGGAGCTCAATGTTTGGTGTGGAAGCGGTATTGGAAGTGGAGATGGTGGTGGCGATAACATTGGTACCAGATGTGTATGTAGATGTAGAAACATCTGGCTTACTTGGGGTAGCGACAGGACCAGAAGGGCCTGATGGGGAACCTGGTGTACCAGAAGGACCTGATGGTGAACCTGGTGTACCAGAAGGACCTGATGGTGAACCTGGTGTACCAGAAGGACCTGATGGAGAACCTGGTGTACCTGAAGGGCCTGATGGAGAACCTGACGGACCAACCCATGGAGCAGTAGTAGTCAAAGTGATAATACCAGTAGTGGACTCAGTGACCACTGGTACAGAAGGTGTAGAACCTGGTGGAGCAAAAGTCGGAACATCTACTTCAACGGTAACAGTCTTGTCACCTGAAACATATGGCTTGGTGAATGTGGTGGTGACAGTACCAGTTGTCTTGGTCTCAGTGACAGTAACGGTATCAATGGAGGTCGAGGTGATGGTAGTGCTGATAACAGTGTGGTTCCAAGGAAGGAAAGCTTCAGGAGTCTGAATATCTACAGTCACAATGGTGGCACCAGAAGAGATTGGCTCGGTAACAGTAGTAGTGTATGTTCCAGTCCATGGGAGTGTGCGGGTCGTAGTGGCTGTGGATGGCTCAGAGGAAGATGGCTCAGAGGATGAAACTTCTGGGGTCTGAATGTCAACAGTCACAATGGTAGCACCAGAAGAGATTGGCTCGGTAACCGTGGTAGTGTAAACACCGGTCCATGGGAGTGTGCGAGTCGTGGTGGAAGTTGATGGCTCTGGGGTCTGAATGTCAACAGTCACAATGGTAGCACCAGAAGAGATTGGCTCAGTAACAGTAGTAGTGTATGTTCCAGTCCATGGGAGTGTGCGGGTCGTAGTGGCTGTGGATGGCTCAGAGGAAGATGCCTCAGAGGATGAAACTTCTGGGGTCTGAATGTCAACAGTCACAATGGTAGCACCAGAAGAGATTGGCTCGGTAACCGTGGTAGTGTAAACACCGGTCCATGGGAGTGTGCGAGTCGTGGTGGAAGTTGATGGCTCTGGGGTCTGAATGTCAACAGTCACAATGGTAGCACCAGAAGAGATTGGCTCAGTAACAGTAGTAGTGTATGTTCCAGTCCATGGGAGTGTGCGGGTCGTAGTGGCTGTGGATGGCTCTGGGGTCTGAATGTCAACAGTCACAATGGTGGCACCAGAAGAGATTGGCTCGGTAACCGTGGTAGTGTAAACACCGGTCCATGGAAGTGTACGAGTCGTTGTGGTGGTAACAACTTCTGGTGGGATGGAAGAGAATGTTGAAGACGACTCTGAGGACCATGGAGCGGAAGAGCTGTCAGAAGATGATGGCTCAGTGGAAGACTCCGATGAAGATGCTGGTTCAGATGAAGACTCAGTTGACGATGAGACCTCAGAAGACGATGGCTCCTCAGAAGATTCGGTGGAAGAAACTGGTTCAGAGGATGAAGATGGCTCTGCAGAAGAAGACTCAGAGGATGAAGATGATTCAACTGAAGAGCTGGAAGATTCCTCACTGCTGGAAGAAGAGGTCATACAAGCATCCTCAGATGGCTCCTCAATGATCTCAGTGATGGTGTTGTCAGAGCCAGTCACAAAACGTGTAGAAGCCTCACAACCTGTCCATGTTGTAGTGACAGTGACAGTGGATGGAATAGCTAAAAGGTGTGAAATTGTTAGTAAATGTACTTTTGGAAAAGGTGGGGGCAGGCGCTCACGGATTATGATGTTCAGGTGTTTGTAAATGTGTAAACACCAGATCATAAAACGTCTTCGCGGGCAAATGGATACTTACATCCGTCACCATCACCAGAGGCAGATCCGGAAACAGGAGAAAGTCTGATAGATCTCGAATCGGAATCAGTACGGATTGAATTGGCACATCTGACTTGAAGATTGTAGGTAAGGGTGTACTGCTCGTAAGACTCGAGGCCACCGAAGAAGGAAGCCCAGAAACGTTGTCCAGCTGGAATGGCACCGAAGGAGATTGTGAAGGACTGATCACCGTTCTGGGTAACGGAGTACTGCAGATCAGAGTAATCAGTGAACTCTGCAAAGCTATTGACTTGAGTAGCAATGTAGGCCTCCAAATCAGTGACAGACAAAGTGGCAGAACCAGAAGTGGTGACAGTAAAGGTACCTGAGCTGATGCCTCGGTTGTTACACAAATCCTCTGGAGCCAAGTAGTAGTAGAATGTGTCACCTCTCATTGTGATTCTCGAAAGAAAGTAGGCTGGGTCAGTGTTGATGGCATCGAAGTAGACAGTGGAAGTAAGATCATCGTTCCATGCGACAGTGTTAACCCCGGTCTTCCAGTGCTGAGCAGCCTCGACAGTCTCCGTTCTGCCACCACCATCAAACACAATCTCAAAGTTTGTTGTACCGGAAACAGTAGAGTATTGGGACAAGTCTGCAGTCACACGACAGTTGATTGTAGTCTGTGGGGCTCTCCCACCAGCTGGGTCAACGTTACAAGAAGCAATTGTCTGGCCATCAGAGGTAATATCAAAGCTGTTTCTGAGAACACCATTGTTCAAGATTCTCAACTCATAAACATAAGGCATGTTCAAAGAAAAGGTATCACCAGTAACCACCTTGGAAGTGTCAATTGTCCAAGCCATTTCAACATCCCACCAATCAAATGGAATAGAAGTGGAAGTCTTGCCAGCATTGGTGATGGAGTTGATGGCAGTGAAAACACCATCGACCTCCTTTGCAAAGACACCAGCCGCCAGCGCTAACGAGCCAGCAATAGGTGAAATCCTCATGGTTTTTTTCTTCAATGCTGTTGTGTTATGAAGACAATAGTCAAATCATTAACGACTCCTTGGTGAGAAATGTGTGTTTATATATACATTTTAGTGTATGTAGGAATAAGTGTACAAGTGTATGCTGCTTGGCTCGGGAGATGTAGTTTCATTAGAAAGTAATTAGCCATAACTAAGATGTTCTTTCCAAATCTACTACAACATTACCTTACATGGATTACACTTTAAGCGATTCTGCAGGAATTATTTGTAACTTCGGCACAATGATACATGTTAGAATCTGGTCATAACTGCCTCTTCTTTGCATTTCAAATGCAAAAAGATGATGCAACTCTCTTTCGTTTAATGCATAGCATAAGCATTACTCCTTTTGAGTTACCACTCCGCCTTGTCCATTATTTCGTTGGTCAGATCTGTTCCTGTACTACCTCAGGCGTCGAGTATATTTTGCTGCAGTTTCGTGACCTATAGAAGAGGGAAAAGTTCCAAAGAGGAGATCTTGTGTCACACTCAATGCATCTACTGTTAAAGTCTTGAATCGAATGTTTGCTTTGTAGAAGTTCGAACAATCTTGTGCGAGGTCTGGGCCGTGTTGTAGCACGCTCTGTTATCTTCATAGGATCTGACATGGGTAATGGAAATGAAAAAAGCTGTGTATAAATCCGTCTATTTTTATCGAAGGCACATACACACATATAAACATCTTACATTTGGCTCCTCTTTCAATAGTAGTGATCAGATTGTTAAGGGTGGTTGCTCAATTCCCAGGTGGATATCCAACAGCAATTCTGCAGAGATGGTGTCCTAATGCACAACCCTATGTATAACTTATGACGAAGTTTTGGTTTTTGGCCAATTGACCGCTTGTACATTTTTGTTCTTTTCCTCTCCTTCTCATGAACACTTCTAGAAGGCTTGGCTTGCAGAACGTTGAGTGGCCTATGACGCAGATCATCAGTGCCGCAGCTTACTTTGCAGCACACCCAAAACAGCAAATGCACACGTACATAACCTACGCCCAAATATTCCCACCACCTATGTATGGATCTCGGACTAGTACCGAAGTCAATCGTTTGAGTGATCAAAGAGACAATCTTTCTGCTCAGCACACACTCACACACTTCTATAGAAGTATAGACCAGAGCAACCCTTCTCACCCTCACCCTCCTCCTTATAACTTGACTCACCAGCAGGAAAAAGCCTGGACAACATCTTGTCTCCTAAATGTACTCTTTTATAGCACGCTGTACTGTACTGTAAACAAACCCTATTTTCGAACCCTTCGTAAGCGCAATTGGATCAAAGAGAGATCTCTGAAGTGCGCACTTGACCTCATGCTCCTTATTTGGTGAACAGAAGAAAAAGGTGCACTTTCAAGTCTCCCATTGTCCAATTACTGAAACGGCTTTTTTTTCTTGGGCCTTACTTTTCTTCACTTTAGAGCGATAGCCCTAAGGCGTAGCCAAGTACTAGGGGGGGGGGGGGGAATTAATGCCTTGCACTGGGTTATCCCAACAGTTTCTGATCTCTTGTGCTTTTGAATAATTATTAATATTATTATTACTATTTTCGGTCTTAGTAAGACTCAACTAAACATAGTACTAAGAGAACCCTTTAGATAAATACAAACTGATATTCCGTTCATTTCTAAAACATCATGTCCATACCCCCCCTCTTCGCTGCCCAACGAAATGTAAAAGCTGGGTGTGGAGCACAATGTTAAATGTTGTTCACCTCTTGAAGAAGAAGTGTTATATAGGTCAGCAAAGAAGGAGACAGATCTCCCTATTGACCTAACCTCTTTCAATGGACCAAATAAAAACAAACCTTAATAAAATGTCCCTCGGTGCTTCAACGGTTGTCCACAACTCTTCCCTGCAGGATTATGCTGCCCCTGTCTCTCAATGCAAGATTTCTTTGACGCGGGCAAAAACCTGCATCTGCAGAAACTTTCTTTTTCCCGCAACAAAAAAAAGAGGATCAGATCGACATACAAAAAGCCAACAATGGAATTTGTATTTCCAGAGTAAGGTTATGTAGAGATTCCAAACAACAGTGTGTATGTATGTTTTTGTGTTCGTGGAGAATACCATCTATTGATCGATATATCCAAAATGATTTCTTTACCTATTTCTCTCTGTCAACTTCATTACGTCACATGCGGCTAAGTATGCCCGCAGCCACAGCCCGTTCCATATACATATCCGGCTTCGTTGTATGAGAGATGGAAAGTGAGAAGTATTACTATTATTTCTCTTGCTTACTTTACCGTAATTAATTTAAGTACTTTTGAAAAGAGGAAAATTAAAAATATAACACAAAAAAAATAAAAAAAAAAGAATTTAGGCACGGCCGCTTATACAACATAAGTGCAACCAACATGAACAAGCACCGCGTATAATCAAAGGATACTTTACGCCATTACGAGCTCCCTAAAACTGTGGTTTCCATCATTCCAATTTCATGGTTCCTTAGATACATAGTCCATCCCTGACTTGACTCGAGTAACCGTTGTTCTCTTTTCTTTTCTTTTCTTTTCTTTTTTTTTGTATTAGTCATAAGCATGTCATACCTATTTGCATAGTATATTATAAATCGAATAGACGTTGCAAAGACTGAGAGAAGGGGAACCCCCTATCTTGGGGGAAAAGTTGTTCATGTATGGAGACGCACGCGCACCTGCACTCTGAACTATGTGCATAAGCAATCTCAACTTCCGAAAGTTCTCCAATGTCAGATCTTCCTTTAAAATCATTCTATAGCGGAGTTTGGGATCTTTCTAGAAGAGGAACCTCTCTTTCTCTATGGGCTACTTCCACAAACTACCAATCCCAACCATTAGGCTCAGTCAGCCCTCAAGTTATCCCCTCATACTGCTATCCCTTGTGATTAATGTTTTACTCTCGCTGCTCTATATAGTTTAGGCTATTCACTTCTGTCTATGAACTACCTCTTTTGAGAAACATGAATTGACTGATATGTTTATAACATAGTGTCACCTTGCATATGTAATTGTCTGAACAACATAGGGTTGCATTCTCGAGACATTGTCAACTTTTGCTAAAGTTCTCAAAGTAGAGCCGCTTAAACCGGTAAACGTTGTTTTTTTGTTTGCGAATCTAGACTGTCCTTTCTCCCGTTTGTTCTTCTATATATATGCTCGTTGTCCTGCGTTTTTGTTTAATAGTTGACCATTTCTGTGTTCTCTCTACTGCTTTCTGAATTAATCTGATCATTGCAGAAACGAACAATGATTACAATGGAAAGAATACAACTCTTAGGTATAGCTCTTTAGATACGGTACTTAAGATTTAGGACAAGATTAACCGTTTATTTTGACGAAATCTACAATAGGCCCCAATACATAAGGTTCACAACTATATCTCATGAACTTCCCCTTCTGACTAGCATCTTTAAGCGATGCAAGTAGACCTCCTCTTCCTGGAAAAGTACTATGAGAATTGTGGAAGACAGAAGAGGGGACATACCATTTGGCTACAAGCTAGAAACTCACGCAACATATTTGACTGTATCAATCCGATATGGTTACCAGAATGCAAACTTTCTTGAAATAACAAAACAGTAACAAGGCAAAAAAGGAAAAAGAAAATAAGTAATGGTCTATAATACATTCAATGAAAAAAAATGGAATAAACTCATTTCTGAAGACGACTACCCCTTTTTTCCATCTAAACCAATTCTATCAAGCAACAGTACTGTCGCATGATATGAGAGAATAGAGATCAGCTCATCTATGAGTGATAAAACGTGTCGATGATCAAGACCGAGAGAAAATTGAGAGCCCAAAACAGCTTTGGCTTTCCATTCTATCTAATCATACTTTACTGATTTTGGAAACATCAAATCAATTATATAAAGCAGTTTAAGCAGCACACCTGACGTGTACTTTAGAGAAACCCCTACTTTTTCTGGTTGCCAGTTCCTTGCTGTTTTCCTTATCACCTGAATCTTTGTAAATTTCTAACAAACGTAAAACGCTCACGTGGCGCAGTGGTAGCGCAGCAGATTGCAAATCTGTTGGTCACCAGTTCGATCCTGGTCGTGAGCTGTTTTCATATTTTTTCTATGTTTACTTCTTTAAGTCGTGGCCCTACCGTATTCTAAAATACTTATATTAATAAACCACCAAACCAAAACATTTTTTCACGCGTAGCCATCTCCAAATATCACTTTTTATATTTGGTTATTTATCAAACGTGTTTATGATGGTTAAAGCTCCTGGAAACAGCTCACTATCTCCTCAGAAGGTTTCCAAGAGTACCAGTATAGTGTCAAAGGGCTCTCGTCATACTGATATTATTCTAGTAAAGAGCACTGCTTCAACAAAAACTTTACCTCCTTTAAAGTTGGATCCTGATAACTCTCCCATACTTGCGAAGAAAAGAAAGCTCCCATACTCTTCTAGTTCTGTTGAAAGAGCTGATAACTCTTATCTGATTCCAACAAAGTCACGGACTTTATCACTGAGTTCGTCTTCAAAGGTCTCTTCGAGAACTCTATCCTTGAGTGACACACTCAAGCCTGATTTTTCCCCACCAACCTCAAAGCAGTCTTACAAATCGTCTGACGAGCATGTGGAGACCCCAGGAATTACAACTCCACAAACATTGCGTAACCATGTTTTGCCATCTCCTTCCATGATCATTTCACAGAGCACACCTGGTTCCGATGTCAAAACCCTGAAACGAGTTGAAGTTGAGTTAAACGCCAAAGTGAGGGCCCTAAAGACTAAGTTGGAGACATTGAAGAGAGCGAAAACTATTTTGCAAAACGAGAGTATCACGAAGAATGTCCAGCTCATTGATAAATGGAGAAATGCTTCTCAGATGGCGTCCAACTACTTGCTCAATGCCGCCATTGAGAAAGTGAGTAAAGCCGGTGGTAAAAAGGAGTTTGAAAAGAGAGAGCGAGAGCGATTGAAAGACTCTATGGAATATACCATTGATAATTCTTTCCAGGATCGTATCAGTGAAGTGACACAATCAGCGGCCTACGAAATGTTGCCTGAAGAGGAACAAGAGAGGGTGCTCAAGGACTTGGAAAATGCACAACAGGCTGCGCTGAAGGAGGTTGAAAAATCTGTCTTGATGGAGTCTGATGATGACACAGGGGATGATGAGTTTACGATGAAGGATCTGTACAAGAGATTGAGAATGAACTACAAAGTCGTCTTCCCAGAAGAATGAGTAAGAAGACGGTGTTACGAACTAGAGATAATTACAGCCATGCTTTGAATGATACTTAACGAATATATGCAATGATAATGATGTTTGAACAACTCCAATCTGTGTAAATGAATTTGACCCCCTTCAAAAAACATCATCCAACTTCAATCTTGGAGCAATGTTCATTGACAACAACTCCTGGAACAAGAGCTTGGCAGCGTATGGGATGGTCATCTTGATCACGTGCTCGGCACTCTTACAAGATGTACACCAACCATTGTAACCCATCAGACCACAGTCATCACAAACATCAACGTCAAAGGCATCAGAAGACAGCATTAATCTCTCCAAGAGCAACTGTGATGCACCATAAGCAATAACACAGTCTCTCTCCATCTCACCCAATCTCAAACCACCATCTCTGGATCTACCCTCAGTGGGCTGTCTTGTGAGAACGGCTCTTGGACCTCTGGCTCTGGCGTGCATCTTATCCAGCACCATATGTTTCAACTTCTGGTAGTAAATTGGACCAAAGAAAATGTATGCCTGAAGACATTCACCAGTAATACCAGAGTAGAGCATATCCTTACCGGAGTAGTTGAATCCCTGATCAACCAAGATCTTCGACATGTCCTCAAGTTTAGAGCCACCAAAGCATGTACCGTACTCCAAAGTACCGTTCAAGACACCAGCCTTACCACTGATCAATTCAATCATCTTACCAACAGTCATACGAGATGGGAAACCGTGTGGGTTCATGATGATATCTGGAGATATACCATCATCGTTGAAAGGCAAGTCCTCCTGCTGGACAATGATACCACAAACACCCTTCTGTCCATGTCTGGAAGAAAACTTATCACCAAGTTCCGGTCTTCTGGTCTGTCTAAGCAACACCTTGATCAGAGCCTGGTCGTTATCTGAGACCGACATCATCACCTGATCAATATATGAAGGTTCTGGAGCCTTATAGAATACCGGTGTTTCTCTGTGTTGGTTGTCGCCCTGGCTCATTATACTGTCAGAGGCATTAGTTGGAACACACTTGTTAATGTATACTTGGCCACTCTCAACTCTAGTACCAACTTCACCAAGACCATCTGGACCCAATGAAGCGTGCTGGAAAATTGGCTCACCATCCTCGTTGACTCTCATACCAGCAACAATATCCTTGGTATGGTTGGGGTATCTCTTGAGCACTGTGGTGTTCTTACGAAGCACCTGGCAACGACCGAAGCCTCTGTCAATGGAGGCCTTATTCAAGACCAAAGCATCCTCAATATCATAACCAGAGTACGACATGACAGCAACAGTAGCATTTTGACCAGCCGGTAACTTGTCATAGTCAATCAGCTCAATGGTCTTCGTTTTCACCATTGGTTGCTGAGGGTAAACCATCAAGTAGAGAAGTGTGTCAATACGCTTGAACTGGTTGTAGGCAATGGCACCAATAGCCTGTTTACCCATCGCACACTGATATGTGTTTCTTGGAGACTGGTTGTGGTGCGGGTATGGAATCAAGCCGGCAACAGCACCAAGCACTGTGAATGGCTCAATCTCCAGATGTGTGGACTGATCTGTAATATCATCTTCGTACAGTGCAATAAAACAATCATTCTCCTCATTAACATCCAGATATTCAACAAGTCCCTGTTTAAGGAAGTCATCGAACTGCATGCGACCCTGCTTTAGCTTCAGCAAATGGTGACTCTTGACTTTTGAGACACCATTTTCAATGATGATCAATGGACGACAAATACGACCACCGTCAGTGGCAATGTGCACTGCCTTCTGGTGGGAGTTTGTGTAGATGGAAATAAATTCAGAAACCTTACCGGAGCGTCTCAAGGTTCTGAACAGAGAAACGAACTTTGCAGGGAAGCGTGTGGTACCGATCAGTGTACCGTTCAAGTATACACCAAAATTGGAATGCAATGATGCAGAGTCAATAATTGAGATTGACTCGACACCAATGAGGTAACAAAGGTGCTTGATTGGATCTTCCTCATCATCAGTAGTGATATGTGTCATTAGGGCTAGGTTCTTGACCAAACCACAAGCTTCACCCTCCGGTGTATCAGATGTACAAAGCATACCAAACTGTGAAGGTTGTAGTGCACGTGGACCTGACACCTTTCTGGACTTCTCAAACTGGGATGAGATTCTTGTCATCATACCCAGCGCTGAGACATATGACAACCTTGATAAGACGTGCGTGACACCTGCTCTCTCCATCTTAAATCTCTTCAAGGACCAATTACCTGTGGAAATCGCTCTGTTCAAACCGGAGGTGATATTGTTGGAGTGGACGTTGATCGATAGCAGTGGGTTAAACTCTGTTGCCCTGTTTGGCTTCTTCAAGATCTTGTCAATATTGGCCTTGAAATCGGAGTTGAACTTCTTGAACAAATCTTCAAAGAGCAAGGACATTAACTGACCAGCCAACTCAAGACGCTTATTACCAACATAGTCTCTGTCATCCACCATGTTAGGATTGTGCATAGCCATAATTACACGTCTAGTCATCATGGCCATATAGAGTGCCTTCTCCTTGAAGTCCAAGTCATTGACTGTGAGATGTGCAATGATGGTAGTGGCAATAGCCTCAATTCCCTCCTGCAATGTTGTTAACTTAGCTCTTCTCATAGTCTTCACTCTGGCACCGAGGAACTCCAAGGCCTGCTGTTGTGTGAAGATTTCCAACTTTGCACACTCCTCGAAGTTGATTGCGAAGAGATCCTGGTATGCTGCATCATCACCACAAACAAGCTGCATGATTTCGAGATCTGAGACGATACCGGCAGCCTTCAAAACAATGACAATGGGCACTTCCTCGCCGATGGAGTTGTGCTTCAAATAAATCTTATCGTGCTTGGTTACAACGTATGTCTTGGACTTTCTCTCGTGAGTGGAAGAGGTTACGGAAGCCTGCACTATTCCCTTCTTCTCATCGGCCTCAACGATAATTCTATTCTTGGATAACTGCTCCTGGACCAAAATGACCTTCTCAGTACCGTTCACAATGAAGTATCCACCCGGGTCCAAAGGACACTCATTCAAACTGGCCATTTTAGCCTCTGATGCTCCATTGAGTGTACACTTGTTGGATCTGAGCATGATTGGCATCTTACCAATCTCCAAATCACGATGCATGATGATCTTGCGGCCCCTGGTGTACTCGACATCGACATAGATAGGAGCAGAGTATGTCAGGTCACGAAGACGACACTCGTGTGGTGGCAAAATAGGATCAATGTGCGTGGCGTTGGATTTGTAACCGACTCTGATGTCGAGGTACTTAACATAAAACTCTGGGTCAACATCAGACAGCACAAGCTCGTTGGCCTTTATGATCTTCTTGAGGTCAACGTCCACGAAGTAGTTGAAGGAGTCCAAGTGCTGCTTAACAAGACCTTTGACTTTCAAAAAGGCCGGAAGAAGATTCCACTTGTCCTTAGCTGTGCTGATCTCATCGGTCAAGTGCTTTCCTTTGTACGTGGGATTCAACATTTCATTGAAGGCCTCATCGTGAGCCTCTTGGTGCTCCTTGTGGACCTTCTTTGGATCACTCATCCTGATAGAGTTTCTGCGCTTCGTGACCATGTTTTCTTTGTGAGGAGAAGAGGTTTATTAGCGGAGAACCTCAGGAATTTTGTGTGCTGATGAGATTGGGAAGCCTCCTTTTAGTGCTTACAAACATTTTTTTTCTTGGTGAGAGGAAGGGAAAGAGGACGGCTACTCGAAAATTTCTTTGCCAAGGGCAACATTTTCGCGAAAGCACGCACTCTAACTTCAACTTCAACCGGGATCGTAACCACCCCTGTTTTCTTTCCTAAATACCTCCAACTCAGAGCTAATCCATAAGGATTGAACCAATCTTAAGGTCATGTCATCCGATCTTTTCAAGTCGAATGTTGACCAGTATTTGGAGGGACTGCCAGATGCCGTCCAGAAGAGGCTTTACCACTCTGTAAGTCAGATTTAGCTTGGTTTAACCATCAATGGAGTATACTAACACTATTTCACAGCCAGCAACGACTCTCGCCATTTTCAGACTTCTTCCTGCCTTGGCCAAGTTTTATGTAATGTCCATGATTTTTAATGAGAACCAGGTTGACGCTTCAGACTTTGAGAAATGGGTGAATCCAGCTGGTCGCATGGATCAAGTGGAGGCTATCAGAGCACTGAAGGCATTACACATATTGAAAGAAGCCAGAGGGATCGCCATTTTGAATCCTGTCTTCAGAAAGAGTTTCAGAAATGTTCTCACTGGTACAGACATTGGCAACTCCTTTGGTGTCCGCTGTGACACGGAGGATGCTCATAAAGTAGACATTGCATTTCTCGACACATATGCTGCCAGCAAATGGGAGACAATCTTGCACTTCATGGTGGGAACACAACTGGAACAAACACCGAGTGCTGGTGTGCTGACTCTTCTAAGGCACAGTGGTCTGATGGAGGGAAAGACGCTCAAGGATATGACTATCACTAACGACGGTTTCCAGTTCTTACTACAAGATGTTAACGCACAGCTGTGGACTTTACTGTTGCAGTATCTGAAAATGTCCGAGACCCTCCAAATGGACCCGGTGGATGTTTTGAACTTTATCTTCATGCTCGGCTCCCTGGAGCTTGGTAAAGACTACTCTTTGTCTGCATTGAGTGAGACACAAGTGAACATGTTGGAAGACTTGAGAGACTACGGACTTATCTACCAACGTAAGTCCACATCACGTCGTTTCTATCCAACCAGACTGGCTACAACTTTGACTTCTGATGCTGCCACACTTAGATCGGCCTCTGCTGCTATGAATAAAGTCATTGAGCATACGAAAGGCAACGCATATGCGGAGACTAACATTGAAAATGCCGGCACTATTATTATCGAGACTAACTTCAAACTTTACGCTTATACAAACTCACCACTTCAAATTGCCATCCTCAATCTGTTTGTTCACCTGAAACAGAGATTTTCGAACTTAGTCACAGGACAAATCACTCGTGAATCCATTCGTAAGGCTCTACAGAACGGTATCACAGCTGAGCAGATCATCTCATACTTAGAAACTCATGCTCATCCAATGCTACGTCGGTCAGCTGAAGAATCGTTGGAAAAGAAGATTGATTATGACGCTAACACCAAAGAACAACTACACATTCTGCAACCAACCATCTCTGACCAAATCAAGTTGTGGCAGTTGGAAATGGATCGTATCCTCAACTTCAACGGTTACTTGTTCACAGACTTTGCGACAGACCAGGAGTATCAACTCTTACAATCATATGCTGAAGAGATTGGCGTCCTATTGTGGAGTGATCATGCTAAGAAGAAGTTCTTTGTTACAAAAGAAGGTAACGCTCAGGTCATTGCGTATGCCAACAGAAAGCTGAGAAAGAAGCCGTAATTTATGAAACAAAATACTAAATGATCTAATGACTAACTCTTTTTAATTCTTTTGTATTCTTTACTTCCTCTATTTACATATCGGTAACACTCTAACATTCCTTAGACAAACTAAACGATGAGGTTGGCAACAGCACTAATAGGATATGTCCGAGTTCCAAGAAAGTACTATGCTAATCTTACAGAATGGTACAATGAAAAAGAATACTCAGATGTTAAGGCTTTAAACAGATAGAACGATGTAATAATAAATAAGTGACTACCAGAATACTTCGAGAAATAGAGAGAAAATTGGAGGTGGCCTTATACTAATATGTAATAATACAATCACCTGTCAATAAGAAAGAAAGTAGAAAGATTGATGTTGGGAAAAACAAAAGTAGAAGACTTTAAAGGATAAGTAAATACAAAATTGAGAGAAATACAGATAGATAAGTACCTCAGTCGCAAATTGAGGCTATAGAATCATTGAATATGGATTTATAATGTAGTTTTACCCGCTTTAAATAGTTTTGAATTTTAACTGAAGTATAGGAAAAGTAGATGGTGTCCGGGTTTTCAACGTAAGGATCGGGTTTTATTCCTTGGTGTCCGGGTGAATAGTGTGCGCTTAGAAAAATAATATAGTCAATCATCATAATCAATCTTCTGGGGTGAAAGCCAGAGCTTTGTATGTTGATTGCGTGCTATTCGATAGGAGTGAAGGTGTTTGGATCAAAAGGGGTAAAATATCGAATTTAACTGTACTATAACTGCCGACTCTATAAGCTTTAGAAGCTATAGATATATAGCTGTTGGTGATTCACTTTACTCGACTCAAGTATTGCCTGAATGTCGTTGTACTATAAGTCAAGCTGAGGAAAGGAGTCTCCATCAAGACGTATGTGGAATTTCAGTCAAGTGGCTCGAATGGGCTATTTGAGGACCCCACTTCTTCTTTCACAAATGGTTAACATCCCTGGTCGTTTATCTCATGTACTTTCTCGCATCATTTTTCTTGCATGAAGAGGCGTGTGTGAAGCGTTGTTCTGCAGGGCGCCAACAGCCGTAGTTTATAATTGGATAACTTTTTTAAACCCTGAACGCCGGGAAGCCCTTATTTTTTGAGTATCTTATGTATTTAATGTAGAGTTCTTTGGACTGGTGCTTAAACCACCATTGCGACTGAGAGCCTGTCTCTTTCAATGCCACCGTTGTGACAGTTTACATTCAGCACTACCAGTTTCTCAACTTCTACCATTTCTTTTAGTACCATTACCAAGACCATTGATTCTGTCACCACCTCATTCACACCAAGCCATATGTTCCAGGTGACATAACTAGTATCATCACGTTGACTACTACTGCTCCATGGGTTGATACATTAGATACTGGTTGTGCACTTACTTTTCTTGAAACTACTAGTTCTCCATCCGGTCCTTCGGTCCTGCCGGTACTCCAACTACGCTAGAAGTCTCTACTTCTACATACACATATGGTACAAATTTTAGCGCCATTACCATCTCCATTTCCCACACAGCTTCTACACCAAACATTGAGCTTCAGTCCGCTTACATGCTCACCAAGCATCTCCGCCTCTCTCAGGCCTTCCTCTATAACCGCATTGGTTGAAGGATTTGGTCTGATTTCTGATTAGTAATTTTTCATATTTTGGATCTTTCGGTTATGTTATACCGTTGTCTTTTCGTTTCCCTTTCTTAAAGTTTCACTTACAGAAAACTAAGTGCTCCTTTATTACGATTTTGTAGCTTTAGTTATTGCGCTTGAAGAGTAACCGGTAGGTTGCAAAAGATTTAGAAGACGTGATTTGCTCATTCCTTGGTGACGAGAGCCCGAATCCGACATTTGGAAGGACCATTATACAGAGGTTCAGTCGTGTTGTAATTCTTTGTATATCTAGTGGCTAACAGTACTGTACCACCTTAGGATCAGAAAGGGCTTTGATGGTTTTGACATGTATCTTAGATTGTGTCAAACAACGATTTCAAGTATAATGTTCTCTATATAGGTAGATCTAGTTAGTTCCACAGTACTACTCAAGAGTTGAACGCTGTCAGAGTACTGAGAAGTAACTCCAATTCCAACTTAAAGATGACGTACTTAGTTTGTAGCCATGGTGCTCACGTTACAGGGTTGAAGAAAATCAGGAGAGTGCAGGAGCCAATTGGCAAATTATCCTACAAATCTGAGACCACGACCATTATCAATGGGATCATAATTGTGACACTTTCCGTGTTCTGCACTTGGTGGTGACCTTTGTGAACGTCTGTAACAATTAGAGCTGAGACTCAGAATTGCATCTCTTAGATACAACAACCGTAACATCTGCATACGTTACTGGGAACCCAAGTCATACCTATAAAAGAGAGACAGGTAACATTAAGGACAGTTCAGAACTCATCACAGGAAGGGAAATGAAGCACCACATGAGGGGAGGGGTGGAGCAAGAAAGTAAGTGATCCATGATTGTAAGTTAACAATCGTGTGGAGCCCTACAAGAAAACAGCCAATGCATCAGTATTACTTAACGACCTGCAGAAGGTGACACTTGATACCTAAACCAGAAGAGCAGAAAGATCGGTCGCAGCAGCATCCAGTTGATAGTCGGGTAGCAACGGCACAAGAATGTACTGGAACAACGCCACCAACGATGTATGCTCAGAAGAGTGCTCACCTAGGTCTTAATGTTTCAATTCCTGCTCGATGATCCAGTGCTACATCCAGATAGGTATTAGACTTCAGGTTGATCCCCCAAGCTGTGTAGTTCAAGAGTAGATATCAGAATCAAGTTGTTGAAAACAACAAAGCCCTCGAAGTGAGGCTGCATCTATCGGAATGGAATTGGCATGGGGTTTGCAACAACTCTTCCAGCGCGATAGAGCTACTTGAACCTCATATGTTTCTGTCCAAATACTATTTCCAACCGAGAGCGTAACCACTGCAAGATTGAGTAGTGGAGAGAACTTGTTTAGTGTGCTTTACTTAAAAGTAAGGGTCACATGAGCCTGAGAGAGGGAAGGCGCCGTCTATCACAGTGACTGAAGGCTGGTAGTCGATTTTGTAAGAACATTGTCCAACAAGAGCACGAAGCAAGTCAGAGTCCGTCGATTCATTACTAAATGTCTCGTGCTTCGTGATGGGGTTGGATTACCAAAAGACTTAATCCTTGTAGTGCGCTAGCTTTCTGACGAGTTACTCGAATCGAGGAAAGTTCAAACAGTCCGTATTTTTTTTAACAGCGAGATTGGGAGTAAAACCGTGAGGAGTCATCAACCTTTACCACATGGTTCTGAATGAGTTGATGCTCGCCCTCGTTCTCTTATCTTGTGGAAATGCGCTGCAGATGAGGATCGAACCAATTAACCTCCTATTTGTATTTTTTTCGCGACATTTTTCTTTCATTGTCGGGTGGATTCACAACCGCCGGTTAGAAAAAGGTTACCCGGATTGTAGAGCTTGATGATATTAAAAAAGAAAGCTCACGACCAGGATCGAACTGGTGACCAACAGATTTGCAATCTGCTGCGCTACCACTGCGCCACGGGAGCTTACCTTTTCTTTTGGAAATCCAACAAATCATTGGGTGATCATGGAAAAGCATAGTGAAACCTTTTGTTTGTACTCATTCTGTCATCTCTGCAATGAGAAGAAAGAAACGTTTGTGCACCTCTGGTCCGAATATACCTTATCACAACATATATGGAGAGAAGTCATTTGTGAATCAGAGAGAAAGTCCCCTCTGGTCACAATGGAAGATATATGTTTGCCACTTGGTCAAACCAAAGAACGGTATATCAAACTTGATAATTATATTGAATTGGTGTGGACTATTCGCCAAAGACGACGATACAGTGATGTGGTGCACATTGCCTACAGCTTGAGTGAACGCCGGACACAAGAAATCATCATGAATTTCGAAAAGACGAAGAAATCACGAGTTGAATTTCATTGAAGTTACTGAACCAAGTATACTCTGAGATTGAAGAACTTTGCTGAGATGATAAAGAATTTCATACGGGGCACGAGTACAGTTGACGTGACGGTTTGCTGATAAATAGTTCTACAACTAGACCAGTCCTACTATTGGAGTAGAACGAACATTGGGGATTGAAGGGCTTATGACGATTTACCACTGAAACTAGATCGGCTTCGCTCCCGCCACTGCTCCGAAATGGTAGTAAAGGGACAGTCACAAATAGTGGAGGTGGGTCTGAGTATGTCAAGATACTGTTATGAAAGGCAAGAATCGGGTTGAATGTGAAAGACTTTAGAAGTCAGAGAAGCAACAAATTATTAAAATGCAACCGCCATTAAATTGGATTGCTACAGAATAGTGGGGTTTTTTCTAAGGTATACCATCAAGAGAGTATACTACTTATTTCGCATGCATATATTAAGTTTATTAATATTACTCCTATGTTATGTTAAAACAAATGCAAAAGATGCAGTCAAAGGGCTCAAGAGCTGCACAAACTAGCTCAATAATTATCTGTTTATCTTAAAAACTCCATTAATTCCCTTTAGCAGGGTTAGTTGCTTGATTTTATTTAATTTCAGACCTAAGTTTCCGTCGGGCCCTGAACAACAACATCACCCCAAGCAAGGTCGAAACAGTGATTTCTCGCGTGCTCCAATGGAAATTCCCCCTAACAAGCTCTAACTTTGTCAATTATCCTCTTCTAGGTATATGCCTTAAGAGTTGAAGGATTTTATTGACTGACTCCTTAACCTACACCTTCCCTAGTCGCCCCTATCTGTTTACTGGGCGGCGTCGATTATATAAGGATTAACATTTGCGGCCTACATAATGTCTCAAAACTAGGGTCAAAACAGTTCTTACAAGAATACTATATGTCATTAGCCATTAGATAATTTGACTTTTAAAAACCTTAAAAGCAAACGGTTGCTCAGTGTAACTTCTGCAAAACATTCCCGAGATCTCCGCTGTCTTGTTTTATTTTTGGTGTGATATCTTGGCTAGAGATCTGAAGTCAGTCAGTCTAGAAGAAGGGTCAAAACTTTATGGACTCTCTCTGATCTTGTTGTTCATACTATTCCTCCTTGAAATGGTTGGAAAAGACTAAACACCCAATTCCAAATGCAGAAGTGTCTTTCCACGGGGTGGAGATAGATTTTGTCTTAATCCCAGCACTGATCATCCAGCTCAAATGTGCAATAATCAGGAAGTAGTTCCGTAAGACTAGAAGCCAGATGTTGCAGTTGCTGTGAGTTTCAGCTCCAGATTGTTTCTTCATCTACTCAGCAGATGCAACAACCCACTAACCCTGCTTGAGTCTGCAGACAAGATGTACACTTCCTGGGCCAATCATCCAGCTCAGATGTGAAGTTGTCAGAAATATAAAGAAACTTAGTACTGCTTTCCACAATAACTTTCAGCCGTAGAGATTTCCCTTTAGGCAGTGCAGATGTCACCTCCTCACCACCAAAACACTAGTGAGATACTCAAATCGCAGAGAAGTGGGAACTGTTGATCAGCTAGACTTGTGGTACTGGTATAAGAAAACTTTCTGTCCATTTGTAGGCGTTGGATTGATTCCCATGTGTTGTCTCTGCTCATCTGGCCGTGTTAGTTGTTGCCCAAGATTTCTGGTACCTTGGAAGCCTCGAACTCATTCGAATATTTCGGGGTGGAAAAGTGGTATCATTTCCTACAGATCTTTTGATAGTTGTCTGTGCCTTTCCTGGATGACTTCGTCTGGGTCCCAAGTCTCAGTTCCGATGGCCGTTGGTTCTTTGTGAAGAAAGGGGAACTTTTTTGTCGGTGTGTCTGAATGAGTTCCGGTTGAGTGGCTCACCTTTCCAACGTAGATATTACCGGTTACAGCTTCCACGTTTGGTAATAAAAGGGTTGTCCAATTCGAGTATCCTGAATAGCTAAAATGACCTTGCTGAATTTTGTGGTTCTCTCTAGAGTTGTAAAGTCTGCCGTATTCCTCTCGGAGTTATTGGAACTTTCCTCTTAGGCTCATGATACTTCACAGGGTCAAAACCCTACTGCATTCAGACTTGTTGGAGATCCACGACTAAAGATGATGTCGAGCCCAAAATGTTCTTTGAAAGATTTTTTTAGTTTCTGAGGAAACTTCCCGTCCACAAATCGACTGGTGACCCAGGTGAAGCTTGGAAAAGAGCCTGGAGCCTTTTCTGTAACTCGTCCAACAAAGATTCAGGTTTCCAACCATGGGGTATTGTCATTCTTGGAATCTTGAAAGGAAGCAATGCTCAGCATATATATATTATATATAATGTTGATAGGAATTAATCGGAAAACGACCGGTATGCAGAAGAACCTGTACGAAACTGGGATATGAAAACTTAAACACCACCGTAGTCTTGCTTAAGCCTGAATATATCTGAAGGTAACCCGAATATACTTTATTGCATCATCTTTCTCCATAAATACTTGGTGAGATTGCTGAAATTGTACAGTAATGATATCTTGATAATTGGGTTGTCTTCCTAAATTCACCACAAGGAGATCGTTCAGATTCCCCCTTTTCTTCGAAAGTGGACAGTGCCCACGGCCGTACCGGCCGCGGCCACAAACCCGTGGGGGACACATCCTACAGTCCAAATGATAATAGATATAATATAATATAATATCTAGATATATATGTATGTTAGGAGACATCTTTATCAAATGATAGACTATGATTTACTTGGATTTCTTTCAAAAAAGTCTTCTTTCTTCCTCCATTAATCATTGTAAACCTTTTTTTTTAGCTTACTTGGAAATGGGCTTGTGTGATGCACCAACGCCCACATCTGACAGAGCAAGATGTTGTTTGTACTCAAGGTGAATTGTAGCGTTTATCTCTTTCTTCTCTCTGTCTTCAATGGAAACAGATATAGATCATCAATGACTTTTGTGAGCTAGACTTTCATTGCTCAGCCCGGAAACTAAATCTCAATATATGATACTTTGGCTTGGAAGAGAGACACCACCACTTCTTGCATGACTCAGAGAAGCTGTTCAGGACTGCTGTTAATATAATTTTGCAATGATATCCAGAGTAAGAATCAGACTGAAATGAAAGCTTTTTCCATTTTCCACAGCCCTAAATCTCCAAAGAGGCTCTCCTTTTAACAAGTGTAGATAGCTCTCTCAAAAAAATGATGAGAGCATGAAGAGTTAAAGAGCAGCACACCTAGGATAATACATCATTCTCCTTAGTTGACCTTCTTCCCATCTTCAATTTCCAAAGTTGTATTCATCTCTCACAGAAAGCGCAGACCATTTTAAACCAACTGTACGTCCTTTTCAGAAATAAGGAGACCGAAATTCCCAGAACCAGCTACCTCAGGAAGAAGAGCTGTTGAATACGTCGAGTGCCTGATAGATAAGATTGTTGAAAACAAAACCGTTTAGGGCCTCATGCTGGATGACCTAGCTTGCAAACACGCCACGATAGAGTATCAGAGGTACACCTAAAAGTCCAAGCTTGTGATATCACGCCGACAAGGAATTCAACTCTCACCACAAGGAGAGTTTCAGTCTTTAGCAAGAGATCTTATCCCTTCTCTGACTAAACATTTGGTGTATAGCTTAAAAGTAAATTTACTGAAAATTGGTAAATGTGTTTTGCTTATAGTGAGAAAGAAAGAGAGTTCTACGAGGTGCTGGAATCAATTTTTTTTTCAAGGCAACATCCAAGTGTACGGAGTCAACAGGGTTCAATAAGGGGATATTTCCAACGACAACGTCCGTAGGGTGATTCTTCCACTTGCCACCTAAACCCTTCTTTGTCAAGATGTTTTTGGTATTCTAAAAAAAGAGGGGAGTGTCTTACCAGTGTTTGAAATACAGGCAGTAATCTTTGAAACACCCTCAGCACTCTTGGGAAAATGGTACGAGGTCCACTGTTTGCGAGCGAGTGTTGTAAGCGAATTCCTTAGTGGTTCTCAAAGCTTCTGTGTTGGGAAGAGTACTCTAAAATAGGAAAGAGGGGATGGCAATGTATATGTGTATATACATGATTAGGTAAACATATGTACGTCTGTATTCCTATGAGAGTAGAAGTTAGCAAATCATAAGGAGTTCATAGCTTGCCTGCGATATTACTCAGATACACTCTTTTGAAGGATTCTTTAGGTTAGACTATATGCACCTTCTGAGGCCAACACATCCTCGAATCGGGTAATATACTTTCCGTTTTTTAACTTCTTTTGCGCCTGCTTTGCATTCAGTTGAAACAAGCCAGTTCGCTTCAAAATCATGTAGCCTCAGATGTTCTCGGCCCCGTTTCATTTCCACACTTCCCGCACCTTTATTCACTTCGCCCTTGATGGCACGCCGGTACCGTCAACAACGTCTAAATGTGGATGCAGATTTGACGCTAACACGTATACCGCAAGACTTGTGGCCTTAACCACCAGCGTTTTCTATTCCAAAGTCTTTAAACCCAATAGTATAATGTAGCTTTCTAAAATCTTCTCTAAGATCTCGGCTGTGTCATTTCTGGGTGTATTAACTTAGTAAGGAATCTGAAACTTTTCTGTCTAGAATCGTGGCCGAAACCTTACTGCATCACTCTGCGTTGACAAGACATAAAGATCGCCTTCTAAAGTGTCTAGAAACATCTGTTCTATAATCTACAGCATCCTCATGGGGGCGCAAATCTATTACCGCTTATTCGTGGCCACGATCATCAAGTCTGAGCATGCAATACTCAGACAGAATCTGCATCTCTTCAAGTCCGTGGTCACTGAAAAGTTGCTGCTATTTTTGTTTCCAAAAAAGGGTACATCTTCTACTAAACCGAGTTTAGTATTCTTCCTTGTTTTATTCTTAGTTTCTGTGTTAATCGTACGATTTAGATGTTAATTCATAGACATCTGTTGCACTGCCACTGTGAAGGGTATCCTGCAGGTATTATGCAGCATGTGGAGGATTTTCGGGCTCAGTTTTTTTTTGGAGTTTTCTTCTCCACCTGCCCTTCACCACCGACTTGTAGAAATCATAATGTTAAGAAAGCTATTGAAGAAAAAAAGAAAGAAAACATGGATAGATATACATTTTTCGCATGCAGTTGGTGTGCTGTTGAAATCTACAAGGACCCTTGGTCCGATTTTCCCTTTCGTTTGACACCTGCAGAATTCAGCAAAGAAGAAGCCTCTGTGTCTCCCTTTTGACTAGAAACATTCAACAAATGACTATAAAAAACAAAACCGCATTATTCAAGACATTTCTGTGAGTGTTTTGCCTCATAGGTGAAGTCACAAGTGCGTGATGGATAGATGTACGAAGTCTCAAAAGTTCCAATATGAACAGGGATTGCACGTCATGTCGTAGACTCAAGCAGACCAATGTCTAATTAACTTTTCCTTCTTGTTGGACAGCTAGTACTAGAGAGTTTGTAAAAGTACCGGATTGATAGCCTGAGTTAGTAGAAATAAGGATGATTTACGCAATCTATTCCTCGCTTAAGTTCTCTTAATGAAAAACTAACAAGAACAAAGGTATAACAGAGAGCTGCCAGAACTCCGCGTGACATTATATATGAAGTACGAAAAGTCCTAAGGTATAACAATACGCGTACATCTCCATGGAGGCTACAATAACGAGCCATCAATCATACTGTATACTGTTTCATAAGCTTGTAAATTTCTCATGCGGGTTGGAAAGAACATTTGCGCAGCTGATTAGAAGGAGAAATCTTCTTGAACCGAAAAATGCAACCCTTGTAATTCTGTAAGCACAAGCAGGGAGAGCTGCAGAATGTGTCTGTGAACTTACATTTGAATTGGAAAATTAGGAATAGAAATAGACTCATCTGATAGCCACTGGGAAAGACACTCCTGCATTAGAAACCAAAGCAGGCAAAACCTCCCACTGCAAAAGGCCAGTCCATGTACTAACCTAGATGCAGAGAGATTTAGCATGGTTTTGATAATGTTTCCAGAATTTCATGTTTTACCAAGATTCAAAGAAGTAGGACTTTAGAAGTTGAATTATGTAGTAAAATCTTTTGGAAAAAATGAACTCAACTTACAGATCTTGTCCATTACATCTGTAAGTATATAAATGTTAGATCAGTCACCACTTAACGTGTGGACACTGGTATACGTATGGTAAACGCAATGTTTGATATAAGAAAAAGAGAAGGAAATGAGAGTTTATAAGTCGCAGTTTGTGATTATACTGTTTTTGTTTTTTGTCTCGATGCAAAAGCTTTGGTCGTTGGCGCAAATGAATCTCAAGGTCCGTTATTACCTAACAGATTGGCAGGAGTATTGGTTTCAATCAATGCACAGACTGCATGAAGCGCCTGCACAAAGGAAATCCAAACATGCAGTTGACTTAGTCCACTAAGGTTGAAAGGGGAAACAACAAACATCTTACTTTTGTGATTATTCTCAGACACCATGAAAGAAGTTTGCCAATTCCAGTTATGCACTCTTGAACATACACAGCTGTATAAACAAACGCACACGCTTCTACATATCCAAATGCATATAAACATAGCACCTCCACTTGAGAAAACGCATATAAATACCACCAATTGTCCTTCTATATTTCCACAATTCCTCACCATTATTAGTTTGTTTCTTCTATAACCCCCCTCAGCACTGAAAACTACCATGAGAGTTTTACACATTGCTGCCTCATTGGCGTTGGCCGTTGGTGTCACTGCCAAGCAGGTTGATGGTGTTTTCACTGCAATCAATTCCATCACTGACGCCGGTATGTCTTTACCTGGTAGTCTGATTCCATTTGATTGGTATGACGTTGAAATGGCCTGGCATATTGACACTTCCAAGGTCTCCACTGGTGACAGCTTCGTTTTGAATATGCCATACGTCTATGAGTTGAGAATCTTGAACAATAGTGTTTCCACGAATCATTTTGATATAATTGCTGATGATAAAACAATTGCTGCTTGTGAAGTTGTTCCAGCTGGTGGTAGGTCTTTGCAGACTACAGTCACCTGTACTGTCACAGCTGATTTGTCCCAATACACCTCTCTTACCGGTACAGTAAGCTTTCAGGCTGTGTTCGATGGTGGTGGTAGAATTGAAACCATCGAGGCTGCTAAGCACTGGAAGGCTGGTACCAACGTTGTCACTTGGAACGGTGATCTCACCTCCTCGGTTAACTTTAAAGCTATCGACACTGCGAAGTCATACTTCATTCCCAGAAGTACACTGAGAGGAAGCAAATTCTACTACTACTTGGCTCCAAAGAACTTGTGTAAAAGCAAGGGCATTCGCTCGGGTACCTTTACTGTCACCACTACTGATCCTGGCACTGTGACTGTTAAAGACTTGGAGGCCAACATAGCCACCAAGCTCAACAGCTTTTCTAAGTTTACTGAGTACTCAGCACTGAAGCAGACTGTTACTGCAAATGGTGAACGGTCATTCACAGTCTCCTTTGGAGCCATTCCAGCTGGTGGGCGTTTCTGGGCCTCCTTCTTCAGCACCCCAGAAATTAGAAGAGCTTTCAACCTCACTCGCAACCTCAAAGTGACTTGTGCCGACTCATCAACTGACAGCGAGTCATTTACGCACTATGTTGGACCTCATGTTGCTGGTTCAAATTCTGGTGACGGTGAAGGTGAAGGCGGTAAGTATTAATGTGGAAGAGTGCATGTTTGCTTCACTGATTAGTGATCTGCTCCTCGCATCCAAAAACCAGCCAGTCTGGTGTGTGGTAGACACCACACAATTTAACAACATACTAACAATATTAAATAGTTTTAACTACTGTTACTACCACTCGTACCATGCCTTGGACTGGTGTTTACACCACCACGGAGACTGAGTCTGTCTCTTCTGGTGCCACAGTCGTGACTGTTGACGTTAAGACTCCAGAGCCATCCACTGTTACCACTACTCGTACCATGCCTTGGACTGGTGTTTACACTACCACGGAGACTGAGCCTGTCTCTTCTGGTGGAAGTGTTGTCACTGTTGACGTCAAGACCCCAGAGGGTTCTTCTTCTGAGCCATCCACTGTTACTACCACTCGTACCATGCCTTGGACCGGTGTTTACACTACCACGGAGACTGAGCCAGTCTCTTCTGGTGGAAGTGTTGTCACTGTTGACGTCAAGACCCCAGAGGGTTCTTCTTCTGAGCCATCCACTGTTACTACCACTCGTACCATGCCTTGGACTGGTGTTTACACTACCACGGAGACTGAGCCAGTCTCTTCTGGTGGAAGTGTTGTCACTGTTGACGTCAAGACCCCAGAGGGTTCTTCTTCTGAGCCATCCACTGTTACTACTACTCGTACCATGCCTTGGACTGGTGTTTACACTACCACGGAGACTGAGCCTGTCTCTTCTGGTGGAAGTGTTGTCACTGTTGACGTCAAGACCCCAGAGGGTTCTTCTTCTGAGCCATCCACTGTTACTACCACTCGTACCATGCCTTGGACCGGTGTTTACACTACCACGGAGACTGAGCCTGTCTCTTCTGGTGGAAGTGTTGTCACTGTTGACGTTAAGACCCCAGAGGGTTCTTCTTCTGAGCCATCCACTGTTACTACCACTCGTACCATGCCTTGGACTGGTGTTTACACTACCACGGAGACTGAGCCTGTCTCTTCTGGTGCCACAGTCGTGACTGTTGACGTTAAGACTCCAGAGCCATCTACTGTTACTACCACTCGTACCATGCCTTGGACCGGTGTTTACACTACCACGGAGACTGAGCCAGTCTCTTCTGGTGGAAGTGTTGTCACTGTTGACGTCAAGACCCCAGAGGGTTCTTCTTCTGAGCCATCCACTGTTACTACTACTCGTACCATGCCTTGGACTGGTGTTTACACTACCACGGAGACTGAGCCTGTCTCTTCTGGTGGAAGTGTTGTCACTGTTGACGTCAAGACCCCAGAGGGTTCTTCTTCTGAGCCATCCACTGTTACTACCACTCGTACCATGCCTTGGACCGGTGTTTACACTACCACGGAGACTGAGCCTGTCTCTTCTGGTGGAAGTGTTGTCACTGTTGACGTCAAGACCCCAGAGGGTTCTCTCCCTTGGAACAACACGATCATTAGTACTACTTCCATTCCAACTCCTGCTAGCTTTTTTGGCACCGGTACTGTTACTGAGACCAAGACTACTGGTACTGTGTCTACCACATTCACCAAGCCATATGTTCCAGGTGACAAAACAATCACAGTTGAAGTGGATGTTCCAACTTTCTCTCTACCAGGTCCATCACCTTCCATGCAAATAGTCACTGAGTCCACTACTGACATTGTGACTTTGATTACTAGCGCTTCGTGTGATGGTCCATCTAAAACCTCTTCAGGCTCCCCAGTTTCTGGTACTCCATCTGGTGCTCCGGGTTCCCCAACTGGTCCATCTGGTACACCTGGATCTTCACCTGGAAAACCATCTGGTCCATCTGGTTTGCCATCAAACCCATCAAGTTCTGCCGGTACTCCATCTGGTACACGCGGTACACCTGACTCTCTTTCTGGTCCTTCTGGTTCTCCATCCGTTCCAGCTGGCCCGACTGGCGGTGATCGTCCTTCTGGTCCATCAGATGCATCTGGCTCTCCATCAGGCTCTTCCGGTACACTAGGTGTTTCCACGTACACACCTGGTGCCAACGTCGTCACCAGCACCATCTCCACTGCCAACACTGCTTTCATACCATCATCCTCGCCATCTATCTCGGTCTTAGAGGGCACTGGACCTCTCAAGTCTTCTTCTTTGATTACATTGGTTGCTGGATTGGCCATGGCTTTTATGGTCTGATTTTCTGATCGATTGATTGTCCACTTCTGTGGATTTTCGTTTCTTTATCCCCTTCTTTCTTTTTTGATCCTTTCGTATACTAATCATGTTCATGATTATGTAACTCTCATTCGAGCTCGTTTTCAAAGCTTGATCTTTTCACACAAACGAAGTTGATCCGGTTCCCTAGTCGCCTTCTTTGGTGTACTTCTAACCGATGATATACTCTTATATTATGATTTATTTTTATATACAGTGTGCACTTGTAGAATGACTCCCTTTGGGAAACAGTGCTGCAGGCAGTCCTGAAAAAAAAAATTTCACAAGAGAGTTTTACGCCATAATATTTGGTTCTTTTGATAACATTATTCTTATTAAGTGTAAAGTGGCTTTTTTAGCTCAGTTGGGAGAGCGTATGACTGAAGTTCATAAGGTCCTGTGTTCGATCCACAGAAAAAGCATTTTTTTAACTTCTAGAAGATATATTATGTTGCCCTAACCGTGTTGGGTGGCGAGGCCGGCTGCGGACCGAATTCTCTCGTCCATCCGTTCAATAAGCTGTACAATTTTCCTTCGGAAAAACTCCCTCGGAATCTCATGGATATATAGAAAAAATTGCTCTCATTGAGAGCTCTGAGGAGAGAGGGATGTATGTAATTTGGCTAGCGATACATGAACTTGAGCAAATTAACTGTATTGATCTACGACTAATTGCGATATCCGATCATCGGCTCTACAACTTACTGCTTGACAGCTCAAGCTTACGGCACTCTGTAAAGACAACTCCCTGGCTTAGAACCCACATTTCTTCTTGTCTTCGTGTGGATATTTTTAGGCGTGAAATGCTTTTTACCCTCCCCATCGATGCCATCGATATAGAGGGGGGCGGGGCAGGAGGCAAGTATTAAATTACAGATGTCTTATGATCTTAGTAATAGTATAACGGGATATACAGGAGGACTACAGTCTACCAGAACCCGACAGGCTTTTTTATCACCTTTTTTGCGCACTGACATTCCTGTGCTGAAATGAGCAAATTCTCTGTGTATCCTCCAATGATATCGCCTAAAGAATCACTAACACCTCATGGCCGTCTTGAAGCGATGGATCTCAGCTCTCAACATGTATTTAACCCTTTCTCAATTCCCACAAAAGAAAAGAGAACATAGTAGTCTTCGAAAGGCGACAAGTCTAATCTCTGTAAAATGACAGTGACCTATGAGGGAGTCGACTGTGTCGCAGACATGGACACAGAGATGTACGCTAAGCTTCGCACAATCTCACAAGAGGGGAAGCACTCCTGGGGTTATCAGATTAACTACGCCATCTGGTGTGTCTATTTGGCTGTTTGTATTATCTTTCTTGTCGTGGTAAGAAAGAGCCTCTATCTCTACTCTGACTGGTCTTATCGGAACACCAAGCTCGGTCGCAAGCACTTCCAATTTGGCCTTCTAAACAAGCTCACTGCTGCTTCCAGAATCATCGCTTATCGCCGAATCCCACTGATCGTCTCTAAAATCACAGGATTTCCGGCCAATCTCGGTACTCTGGTAGTCCTCTCTGCCTCATTGGTATTCATTATTTGTCTATGTTTTGCTCCTGGGTACTTGATAAGAGGATGCCGTGGTTTTGGATCCCCTCCGCTCTCAGTTCGTACTGGAATCATGTCCACCGCTCTAACACCATTCATTATTATCATGTCTGGGAAGACAAACTTTATTTCCTTCATTACAGGAGTCTCCTATGAGAAGCTCAACGTTTTCCATCAATCTCTTGGTTGGGGTGCCCTCTTCCTAGCAATGCTACACACTTTTCCTTTCCTTGTACAGAGCGTCAACGAAGGCGGAATGGCCCGTTTAAGATACATGTGGGACTCAAATTTGCTTTATAGAAACGGTGTATCGCCATTGGTTTTGCTCTTTCTTCTCTGTTTCCTAGGAACTAGATTTTCAAGATGTTTGGCCTATGAAATATGGTTTCACTCTCACTGGATATTTGGTATTGCCTACATCGGCACGCTCTGGTATCATCTTTATGGTGAACTACAGTCAGACAAGTATCTGTGGGCAACTATGGCGTTTTGGGGTTCCCAAATGTTATACAGAGCCCTTGTTAAGACCACTCTGAAACCGAACCCCTACTCGTTCAAAGCCAAAAAGGCAACACTGAATCTTCTCCCAGGTGATGCTTTTGAAGTATCAGTTCAGATCAACAACAAGAGTGAGCTTGACTGGAGACCAGGCCAACATATCTTTATCAGATTCATGCAAGGACTTTATACTCTCGACAATCATCCATTTTCTATTGTTAGTATTCCCGAAGTTTTCAAAAAGTCTACACTCAAGCTTATTGTTAAGCCACAGAAGGGACTCACCAAAAAGCTCTACAGCTTACTACAAGATCAGAAGTCCTTTAAAGATCTCAAGTGTTTTATTGATGGTCCGTATGGTGGAATGAACCGTGATCCATTGGCTTTTGATAAACTCGTGTTAGTATCCAGTGGCACTGGCGTTACTGTTACAGCTCCTTTTGTCTCCTATGTTGCAAACAGGCTTGGAAACACTACCAACTGTGTTCAGGAGGTTGAGTTTTTATGGGTGGTCAGCTCGATTGACGCCATTAACTGGGTTCTTGATGAGCTTAAAAAGGCATTGCTTGCTGCTTCCGATCTTGGTATGACTTCTTCTTTTGATATCAAGATATTTGTGACTGGATCAAAAGAAGGCGTTCAGCCCCAGAAGATTCAATTCTTGTCGCAATTGGTTGCAGTGTCTCCATCAACCTTTGATCACAATTCTAGCAAAGAAAGTTTCAAAGATGCCAGTCTGGACTTCTCTCAACACATCAAGGTCTACCAAGGTGTCAAGCCAGATTTCCAGCAGCTTCTTTTTAAAACAAATGTTCTGAACAGGACGGCATTCATATGCAGTGGAACAGGTTCCATACAGGAATCATGTGGTAACGCTGTCTCTGCTATTCAAAAAAGGGTCCTGAAAGGGGAGGTTCAAGAGGTGTACTTACACACCGAGAACTTTGGTTGGTGACACTAAAGAGTACTTGTGTACAAAATTGGAATCTCTCATTCAATTCCATTTAATTTATTTATACTGAGACAACACCCTTCTTCAATCTCTCGATGATGATATCCTCGGAGTCTTCGAGGATACCAGACTCAATCAGCACCTTATAAGTCCTGGAAACAACGGTCTCCTGGTCAACGTTCTTGATCATTGCAGGATCCTGGAACTCTACGGTCTTGACCCACTCCTTAGCATCCTCTTCAGAGTAGTCCAAATTATTCCAGATGTAGTCAACGGCCTCATCCTTGTGCTCATTGAAGTACTCGATACCCTCACTTAAAGTATCCATGAAATCGGAAATCAGCTTTTCCTTACCTTCCACAAGCTCAGTTCTGGCATTGATAACCCACGATGACCATGGGGTATAAATGTCACCAATGTATCTGACCTCCTCGTTATCATAGTATCTCTTGGTGGTGAAGTACTCCCACATAAAAGCATCAGAAGGTTCAACTCCTTCTTTACGGTTAACAGAGTCCCTTAAGTTCTTAAATGTGGACAAAATTGGAAATCCCTCAAAGAATGGCTTCTTGAATCCTAATTGAAGAGCCAGAACATAAGCCATCACGTAAGAACCAGAGCCAATCCTGGAAACCCCAATCTTCTTTCCAGCGAGCTCAGCCTTGTCTTTGAACTCTCTGCCATAACCAGTGCTTACAGCCCAACGCAATGGCGATTTGACGTAGGTTCCGATCAGCTTATAGTTCTCCTTTCCTTGTGAAATCCCTCTTACAAAGGCCTCGGTCAAGCCAATGGCGATGTCAAGCGAGTTATCCTCGAGGGATTGGATCAAGTGCCCAGAACCGGACGGATAAGGGATTAACTCCACTTCCAGGCCGCGGCTTTTAAAAAAGCCCTTGCTCTCGGCAAAAGCAATTGGAGTACTAAAATGTTCTGGGATGTAGCCGACCTTCAACGACATTGAGCAAACTGACACAAACAATATGGTAGGTTTGTGAGACCCAAGGAATTTCTTTGCAAGAACAAGCACATGCTTGAAGTAGCAGCCGGTATCAGATTGTACATCTGGTGTTCGGGTGTGATGCTCGCGAAAGTTACCCGGCTATTCCTGCTTTAAGTTTGTGGTTTCTCAGATTTGATGGCGAGCAAAGGAGCATCAACAAATGTCTCAATAGCACTTTGAACATCCAACACATCTGCGTTAGAAACCATTCCATTCCGAAAAAAAATATAGCTGACTACTGAAAACAATCAAAGAGTATCTGCATTGCTTCCGCTCATAACTACAATTGACTCCACGTAACCATGTCCATCCAGCTAAGAGACGGTATTCGAGGCCAAAGCTTGGACAGGCTACTTGAAGACGTCTTAGTGCGTTATGTTGTCAATGCGCCCTCCGAAGAGCTTGCTAAAGAAGACGTATGTTGCCTCTCACTTATTACAGGATCAACTTCCGGTAGCTCTTGCAGTCCAGATGAGGGACCTTACTAACCAGTCCTACCCAGAGAGTTTTTTTCATCTTTGAAGAGGCCCTATGGTTCTACGATGACTTTCTTCGTGATCTAAACAAGAAGCAGTACCCAAAAATGAAAATGCCGGCATTCACCAAGAAGCTCATTGAGCTGTTTCCGATGATTTGGAGAGGAGGTGATCCAGAAGAGGCCCTGAGGAGATTCTCCAACTACAAGTCCTCCATCCCTGTGAGAGGCGCCGCATTGTTCAACACCCAATTGAATAAAGTCTTGCTTGTCCAAGGGACTGAATCTAATTCTTGGTCATTTCCTAGAGGAAAGATATCCAAGGATGAGGAGGATTCTGCTTGTGCCATCAGGGAAGTGAAGGAAGAGACCGGTTTTGATGTTTCGCCATACATTGTTGAGGAGGATTATCTTGAAAGAACCATTAAAGCCAAGAATTACAAGATTTATCTTTGTAAGAACATCCCAGAGGACGCTGAGTTTAAACCAATTGCCAGAAATGAGATCAAATGCATACAATGGTTTGATTTGAAGTACCTCTCGAAGAAGGTAAAAAACCAACCAGCAAAGTATTTTTTGGTCCCAGGTATGATCCATCAGTTAACCATCTATGCCCGCAAACATAGGGGTGAGATCAATGAGACTCAGGTCAAACTGGAGGTTGAGGAACAGCTTAAGACCATGTTGGGTATTGGACAGGATGAGCCTGTTAGTGATCCTGGTAGAGAGCTCTTGGAATTCATCAGAGAGTCCGCTGCAAAGAAACAAATCAAGGACCAGCAATTTATGCCACAGATTCCGCAGATTTCACAGCCAACAATGCCAATTCCATTGCACATGCCAATGTATGCTATTCCGGCATTGGGATTCCAGCCACCGCCATTCCAACAGTTTGTTCCTCCTTTTGGCCCACCATCCTTCCCTCCAATGGCCACTACTTCTAGTATTGCTTTTGCTCCATATGGCGTGGACACAAGAATGTTCCCAACCCCACAGATGCAGATGAGACCTGCTGGTCAAATTCAACAACCACCATCTACTGATCAATTGCAAAGACCAAGAATGAGCTTCAGAAACGATAACGGAAGAAAAGAGCTCTTAGGTATGTTAACGAGCAAAAAGGAAGATTCTGGCTCAGGTAAAGAGTTCCTTTCCCAGTTGATGAACAAGCAGCAATCTCAACCTTCTCCAAAGAACATAACACTTCTGAAGAGAACTGATGGTGACAGTAATGAGAAGCATAAGAATGACTTACTGGCGCTAATTCATAAACAGCCAGCTAAGGCGACTGTCAATGGAAAAGTCGGGCAGAATGAAGAACCTCCAGCTACAAATTTATCTGTAACAAGCACTGCGTCTGCTGATTTGTTGAGTCTCTTAAAGCCGAAGAAGACACAGACACCTGAGCCAATGGTGATAGGCGATTCACAACCAAAGATGAAACTACTGAAGAGGGAGAGTCCGGATATTGAGACTCCGAAGAGAGCTGGGACTCCAAAGAGAACGGGCACTCCAAAGTCAGAAACACCAAAGAAACCTGAAACATTGAAGACTTCCAAGAGGTCTGGTTTCAATAGGAATGACAAGAAGAAATCCGAGAAGGCTGAGGTTGTACCAGCGAAGAAGTCTCAGAAGAAGCTGCATAAGGAACAGGAGGAGTTATACGAAGAGGGCTCCAGCCATTTGACTCCGATTCCTCCTAGCAAAGAACTGTTAGACATGATTAAGAACTCGAGACAGCTGAAGGAGAATGATGATGTTGAGATCTTTGAATACTACACAGATGAGGAGTTCGATGATTATCAGGATGATGAAGCTGAACAATTTGAAAACTATAAGAATACAGATGAGGACTACGCTAAGCACATTGCTGCTGAGGATTTCAGTCCGGGAGCTCAAGACCTTCCACATCCGACTGTTGCTAAACCAAAGAAGATGAGATTACTGAAGAGAGGGGAAACGCTTAATGATGTTGTTGCCCAATCTCAATCTACTAGCAACGAGGCTCCAATTAGCCAATTGGAGGATGGTTCTGTTGAAAACCAGGAACACCATGAAGCTGCAAGTGTATCTACCATTCAGTTCTCTGATGACTACGAGGATGAAGATGTTAACAGCTCTGATGAGTATGAAGATTCAAGAACACATCAGAAGAACTTTCCTGTGAAGATGGATTTTCTCACTGTCGATCACATTGAGAACGAAACCCAAGACGTTTTGTATGACACACCATCGACCAGTGGAAACCTATTACCTCATCAACTACTTGGTGCGACTTCTACGAAGGATACTAAACCGAAAAAATCCAATAATGGTACAGGCACCTCGAGCAGTTCATCCAGAGGTAGCCCAGCACCAGTAGCTTCCAATGTTCCAACCACCAATGCTGCTGGTAACGAGCTTCTCGGTTTGTTGCACAAAAAACCGCAGAAGACAGTTTCCTCACATGAGAATGCTTCTTCCAAGAACGATTTTCTTGGGCCTCTCCAGAAGGCATCTAATCCAAGTGAACCAACAATGAAAAAGGCCAATGCTGAATTGATGGGAATACTTCACAAGGGTAACAATACTCCAATGGCCGAGCAGTCACCGCAGCCATCTACTGCTTCCAGTGAACTTCTTTCACTCTTAAAGAAGCCACAAAAAGAAACTCGAGGACCAGAAACGCTGACTCCACCACACTCTTCTGGCAAAGGTACTCCGGCTACAGACCTGCTGAATCTGCTACACAAATCACCCTTGCAGCCAGCTCAACCTCCTAAGGAGATACCAGCAGCTGATGCGAAGAAGGAGAGTAGTCCTTCGGACTCACTCTATAATCTTTTGTTCAAGGGTGGCAGATCATAGGAGTAATGAGAACCCGAGTTCATGTATACTATTGAAGCTGTAGCTTAGAAAAACCCTTGTTGTTATGGAGATAGAATTCGCGAAACGTAAACACAAGTTTAAATCGTAAACAAAAAACGCGTCTGGGTGACGCGTTTTTTCACCCATAACAAATTATACTTCCCCCACGAGTACACATCAACCACACTACATAAACACGCAAGGGTGTTTTCTCGCAATCGGTATTCACTCACATCACTGTTTGTGAGCTTCCGAAAGACGCCGTTACTTGGTGTCTCCGTGAAAATGTCGCCACAGCTGCAAGAAGCAAACATCAACACAATGAACTCTCCTAAACCGAAGAAGAAGAACGCCACTGAGCAGTACCAGAAGCTCTCTCAGCTGGAGCATATCCTCAAGAGACCGGACACCTACATTGGATCCACTGAGCCTTTGGAGCAGAAGCTCTGGGTTTATGCTGGAGAAGAGGACGGCATGGTCGACAAGGAGGTCAAGATCGTTCCAGGTTTGTTTAAGATCTTTGATGAAATTCTTGTCAATGCTGCTGACAACAAGATCCGTGACCCAAACATGACCAAAATCGAAGTTGAGATAAATGCTGAAGACAATATAATTTCCGTCAAAAACGATGGTAAAGGTATTCCAGTGGAGCACCACGAGAAGGAGAACATGTGGATTCCGGAATTGATTTTTGGTAACCTCTTGACCTCCTCCAATTACGATGACAACGAGAAGAAAGTCACTGGTGGTAGAAACGGTTATGGTTCTAAGCTTTGTAATATTTTTTCGACGGAGTTCACAGTTGAGACTGCTGATTTGAATGTGAAGAAGCTTTACAAGCAGACTTGGAAGAACAACATGTCCATTGTCGGAAAACCATCCATTACCACTCTCAGAACCAAATCTGAGTTTACGAAAATTACATTCAAGCCAGACCTTGAAAAGTTCCACATGGAGAAGCTTGATGGTGATATTCTTGGTGTTTTACGTCGTCGTGTTTACGATTTGGCTGGTACCGTCAAGGGTGTTTCCGTCTATCTCAATGGAGAGAAGCTCAAGATCAGAAACTTTAAGGAGTACGTGGAGATGTACGTCAAGTCACTTAACAAAAAGAGAGTATCTGAAGGAAACATGTCTGAGGCTGATGCTCAGAAGAAGCCAACGATCATATACAAGAAGATTGATGATCCTAAGGCTAAAGGGCGTTGGGAAATTGCTTTCGGTGTCTCTGACTCGAGTTTCAACCAGATTTCTTTTGTCAACTCCATTGCTACAACTTCTGGAGGTACCCATGTTACGTACATTGCTGATCAGATTGTTGATAAGGTTGGTGATCTGATCAAGAAAAAGCACAAAAACGCTCAGGTCAAGCCATTCCAGATCAGAAGTAATATGTTCGTGTTCATCAACTGTTTGATTGAGAATCCCGCCTTTACATCTCAGACCAAGGAACAGCTTTCCACCAGAAAACCGCAATTTGGTTCGGATTGCAAGGTTCCCGATGACTTTGTCAACAACATCATGAAGACCGAGTTCATTGAAAAGATAATGGATGTAGCACAGGCTAACGCTGACAAGGCTCTCAAAAAAACTGATGGTGCCAGAAAATCCAGAATCACAAACCTGCCAAAGCTTCACGATGCAAACATGGCTGGTACCAAGGAAGGTTATAAGTGTACTTTGATTTTGACTGAGGGTGACTCTGCGTTGGCCCTAGCTGTTGCTGGTCTTGCTGTTGTTGGACGAGACTACTATGGGTGTTTCCCACTTCGTGGTAAGCCATTGAATGTTAGAGAAGCTTCACATACACAGATCTCTGCAAATGCTGAAATCAATGCTCTGAAACAGATTATTGGTTTGCAGCATAAGAAAAAGTACGAGGATACTAAGTCTTTGAGATATGGTCGTGTAATGCTAATGACAGATCAGGATACTGATGGTTCCCACATCAAGGGTTTGCTGATCAATTTCATTGAGAGTCAGTGGCCCGAACTTCTGAAAGTTCCAGGCTTCTTGCTTGAATTCATCACCCCAATTGTTAAGGTCAAAATTACTAAGCCAAAGAGAGACACCATTTCATTTTACTCCATGCTTCAGTATGAGGAGTGGGTCGAAAAGGAGTCTCACAAGTACTCTTGGACTCACAAATACTACAAAGGTTTGGGTACGTCTACTCAAGAAGAAGGTCGTGAGTATTTCTCTGACTTGGTCCAACATATGAAGACATTTGAGTCATTGCAGGATGAGGATAGAGAGTCCATTGATCTGGCATTTGCAAAGAACAGGGCAGATGATAGAAAAGACTGGATTGGCTCTTTTATTGATGATGGCAATGAAGACCGTTATGAACAAGAGACTGTTGGAATCACTCAATTTATAAATTACGACTTGCGTCTCCATTCGATCTATGACTTGAAAAGATCTGTTCCTAGTGTTTTAGATGGTCTCAAGCCAGGCCAGAGAAAGATCATGTTTGGTTGTCTGAAAAAGAATCTGAAGAATGAGATCAAGGTTGCTCAGTTGGCTGGTTACGTTTCTGAGAAGACTGCGTATCACCACGGTGAACAATCCTTGGTTCAGACAATTATTGGACTGGCTCAAGACTTTATTGGCTCTAATAATCTGAACTTGCTTCTGCCTAATGGTGCCTTCGGTACCAGACTGATGGGTGGTAAAGATGCTTCGGCTCCCCGTTACATCTTCACCGCTTTAAATCCCCTCACTAGCAACATTCTCCACAAGGATGATAATGCTCTTTTGACCTACAACGAAGATGACGGTATGATTGTTGAGCCAACTACCTACATTCCAACTGTTCCAATGGTCTTGATCAACGGTGCTGAAGGTATCGGTACTGGTTACTCTACCATGGTTCCCCAATACAATCCCAAGGATATCGTTTCCAATATCCGTGCTCTGATGAACAATGAGGAGATGACTGAGATGGTGCCTTGGTTCAAGGGCTGGGAGGGGCAAGTTCAGAAGATTGGTCCGGGCAGGTATAAGATGTTTGGTAAGATTGAGAAACTAGACAAGAACACCTTAGCCATCACAGAGCTTCCTCCAAAGCTCTGGATCTCTAATATGAAGGAGTTCTTGCTTCAAGGACTTGCTGGAACTGACAAGATGAAACCATGGATTAAGGACTTTGAGGAGAAGCACGGTCTTGGTATCAGATTCATAGTCACCCTTTCTGATGAGGAGATGCGTAAAGCGGAGGCCACTGGTCTCTATGAGAAGTTCAAGCTCTCTCAGATTATCAACTTGACGAATATGGTACTTTTCGACTCGCAGAATCGTATTAAGAGGTACGAGAATGTTGATGAGATCATGAGGGACTTCTACTATGTGAGATTGGGATTCTACCAGAAGAGAAAGGATCACCTAGCCAAGCAGCTTGAGAATGAGTTGGCGAAGCTGTGTGCTCAGGCTCGTTTCCTTAAGCTTGTTATTGGTGAAGAGCTTGTTGTCAACAACAAGAAGAGAGTCAAGTTAATTGAGGAGTTGGAGGCGTTGAACTTCCCTAAGTTTGACAAGAAAGGTAACCCAATGTACACCAAGTCTGATGTCAACGAATTGACTCGTGATGAGACAATGTTGGATGATGCGGAATCTAGCGAAGGTGAGGATGAAGAGGATGCCAATATTCACACCAGAGATAATATTTTATCCTCCTTTGACTACTTATTAGGTATGCCAATTTGGTCCTTGACTCATGAGAGGTATGAGAAGATTCTCCAGCAGAAGGCCAACAAGGAAGACGAGTTGACCGAGTTGCTGAAACTGAGTGCCAAGGATATTTGGAACAAGGACTTGGATGATTTCCTAGCTAACTGGGACAAATTCCTTGCAGAAGATGAGGTCAAGAGAACAACACTTATTTCTGGAGGTGCTAAGAAGAAGTCCAAGAAAAGAGCTGCCAAGGACGATGATGAAGACTGGGGTGCTACTAAGAAGAAGTCCAAGAAGAGTAAGAAGGATGATGACAAGTGGGCTTCAGTCAAAGGTGAACTGGTTCCAATTCCAGAGTACGTTGAGCCTAAGCCTAGAGTGAAGAGAGAGGCTAAGACTGGGGTTAAGAGTGAGTCCACACCGCCTGCTAACGTCAAGGCGGAGTCAACTGATACTAAGATTGGTTCACTAGATGCCATGCTCACCAAGCCTAAGAAAGAGCCAAAGAAGGAAGATCAAGAACCGCAGTTCAAGTCATTCTTTGGTAAGGGCGGTGTTTTTGGTACAGCATCCAAAGATAAGAAAAGTGTTTTCGATCTAGAGACTGAGGATCCAGACGAGAAAGAAGTTGTGAAGAGTGCCTTTGATGTTGTTGACATCAGTAATGGTGAAGACGACGATGTCATTGTCAAGCCAGCTACCAAGACCACGACAGCCAAGAATGGTTCTAAGAAAAGGGTTGCTAAGACTATTTTCTCAGACGAGGAGGAAAATGTTTCCGAGTTTGCTAGTGATGATTCTGATGTTCAAATAATTGACGAGCCAATCACTAAGAAGAAGACCTACACCAAGAAGACTAAGACGATTGCTTCTGAGAAGCCAAAGTCTTCTCTAAAGAAGACGACACCCAAGACTAAAGTGAGCTCTGTTAAGAAGAATAAGATGGATATGAGTGCAGAGCTTGATGACCTTGATATGGACTTGGTTGGTGCTCCACTGGAACCAAGGGCCAGATCTGGACGAGCTGCAGCTAAGAAGAGCTATGTACTTCCTGATTCTGAGGAAGATGAGAGCTTTATCGCTAGTGATGGTGATGATGAGTATGAGGATTGATCCTTTCTTTTTTGTATTGCTTTTTGTTATCATTTGGTGTTGTGTCAATTTGTACATTACTTTCTACTACTATATGCTAGAATGTGATTATTTTTCAATATATCACTTATGTCATAGCCTTGGCTTTGAGTATATATACCTGTGTGTACACATCGAATTGTACTAGGATTAGCACTCCATTAGATGACATATGGAATGAACATGTATGGGACAGCCTCTTTGTACTTGATCCAGTCGTCGCCGTACTTGTTTTCTAACTTGTGCTGATCTCTAAGAGTTCTGTGGATCAAGACTACAAAGAAGAAGACTGGGAAGAACCAAGGCAATGGGGAAGCCGTACCGCAGCACAACCCCCAGATGAGAGCCTGGGTGTAGTCAGCAGTGTAATGTGGCTTTCTAGCGTAAGCCCACCATCCATCAATAAGGAAGTGAGAGCCGAGCTTTGTGGTCAAGATCTTTGGATTCTCAATGTACTGGTATGGCAAGTATGGGAAGGTCTTTCTGACGGAGAGGTCACCACGCAATCTCTTTCTGAAGTAGGATTTCTGGGAGTTGGAGGTATCAAAGAAGTAGTATGCAATGACGTAGACGATGAACAAAGACCACATGTAGGTTGACGACCAGGCGTACTCAGATGGGTCGTGGTAGGACAAGTAGAGCGTGCAGTGGCAGTAAGTGAATGGGACACCGGCGATGTTCCAGAAGATGAGCATGAAACCAAACTTCTCGTAAGCCATGTCCCAAGTTGGAACGATCAGCTCTTCACCCTTTGCACAAGCATTAGCGTAGGACCAATGAGCCAGCAAGATGAGGCCCATCTGTGGGGAAAGATAGCCATAGTCCTCGATCTGTCTCAAAGAGGCAGCCAAACTAAGGAAAAACAAGGTGAACCATGGCAGTCTGACCTCAAAGAACATCTTCAAGTCCAGGATGCCGACTCTAGGGTTAAGTGGAGCACCCATGAAGAAATCGTAGATGTGGTTTCCGGTCATTCTGTGGAAGTCGTGGGTGACGAAGAGGGTGAAGATGTAGAGGAAGACAGCGAAGGAGATACCAGTGATAATTGCCACGGTCATGATCTCTCCAAACATGTCGAGGATGGTGTACAATGGGAAGACTCCTGTAAAGTGGAGGACCAGGGCAATAACGGTGGTGGTGTAAAACGTGGACATGGCGTTACAGAAGTATGGCAATTGCTTGCCCTTGAGATGCTTCAACGGCTGACCCTTGGTCCACACGCCTGGCAAGGTGTAGTAGAAGAACACCTGCATGGCCGTGAAAGTGAGGAAGATTCTCCATGCCTTGACCGATGGAAGGCCGTGCTCGAGGAAGATTCTGTACAGGTGCTTGACAAAGTCAGAGAAGGACTCTCCATCAGCTGGTGTGGCGAATTGGCCTCCGTAGAACTCAGCTGAGATCCACATGTACCACATCAGCAGTGGGAAGCCTACAACCATGCCGATGACGCCTGGCACACCGCCGAACTCGTACTCTATCTCCTCTTTTTTCAAATAGCGGTCCTGGTACTTCGCCATTATCTCTCTCTGCTGGTGCTGATCCAACAACTGCGTGAAGAGGAGAAGGTTGTTTGTTGTTTTTGTTTTTTTTTTCAACCTTCCCCCCCCTTAAAAGTATAAGAGCGCCGGCCCGACAACCCGATCCCGAACGACGCGTCGCGAGAAGATGTGGCCCTCAGTGTGAGCGTTCTATACGAGGTGGTCTTTTCCACAATTATAGTCAATTGACTTTATAAATACAATATTCCATAAAATTTCAGCACTAAATCGCATTAAAGTTATTTCTTCATCTTCCTCTTGAACAGCCCGAGCCTGCTCTTCTCCTTCCCCTTTTTCAGCGATTTGAGGGTCTCTTCACGACGCAATCTCTGCGTATGGCCAACCAAATTCTCCACAACACTCTCGTAAGTCTTGTGGTCTTCCTCCATCTTGGCCCTCTCGTCCTCCCACACACTGAGCAGCCTCTCAACCTTTGCCACGTCCTGCTGGAGCTTCAACGTTGCCTTCTCGAGCTCCTCCTCGGACATTGCAAGAAGCTCCTTCTCCCTCAACACGGCAGCAGAGAGCTTTTGCACCTCCTCCTCGGTGTTATCCATCAGCCTCTGCTTCTCGTTACTATCAATGTGTAGCTCTTCGAGCTTCCTTACCACGTAGGAATCCATGTCGAATTCACTAGAGCGCTCCTTGTGCACCACAGTGTCATCGGGAAGGCCCAGAGTCGCTAGCAACTGCTTACGAAGATGACCGCGCTGCCAACTGTAGGGCTTCAAGTATGGCTGGGCAATAAGACGCTCAACGAGATGTGTAGATCTCTCGTTAAGAATCGACGTGTCCTGGGGTGTCTCAAAGGGGTCCAACTCCCGTGGGAAGGCCATGTGACAGAGTGAAGATAGCGTCTCATTGAGCTTTTCCTCGTCTAGGAATACATTCTGAGAGAAGGCTGATTCAATGTCACTTTTAAGTTCCGTGGAGCTTAGCACCGGTTCAGACGCTAATTCTGGCTCTTCAAAGTCGTCAAATGAAGCTTCAGAAAAGTCACCAAAGTCGTCGTCTTCGTCTTCCTCTGCTTGTGGCGTTTCACACTGCTCCTTCTTCCCCTCCTTGCTATCGTCCGGTACATTTAACGAGTTTTGAGTGGTTACTTCTTCAGTAACAACTTCTGTGACCTCACTAGGCGTAGCAGACTCGGACGTCATGTTTCGACTCCTCGTTTGGATACTCCAATTCGCTGTCTTCAATCACACACGTAGCAAAATGCGCGTTCTCCCCTTACTTTCTACAAAGTTGCCAGTGAACTCAGTGCCCTCTCATACTGTCATTTTTACCCGTACCAATTGAATACTCATCTGCCATATTTTAGGCAGGCAAATGTACAGCTTCGCGCTTTTGAGTGGTATGTGGGATGTGTCCCCCATCGGATTTCGTGCCGGCCTGGTCGTTCATTTTTATAAGAAAAGGAACACGATGGAACCTGAACTTCACCATATTATATATAGAATAACGTCCAAGAATTATCAAGCTATTATTATCGCACACATATTAGGCAAGTCATAAGTATCTTTGGATTCAGATCTTGCCATCAGAGTATACTCGTGTTACCTTTAAACTTACTGGGACTTGAGAGCGCCTTGGTGTTTCCTTAAGTTTCCTATCTTCGGGTGCGTTTGCGTATTCCGAAGTATCGAGGTAACATTCGGTAATCTGCTATTTTCTACGTGAACACAGATATCCACCTTGATCTACAGATGAAGATTTATATATAAAAAGTGTTGATCATAGTAAAAGAATATAACAACATCGCTTAAAAGGAAAAACAACCATGATATAATCAGATAGAGTGAGAAACCAAGCTTTGAAGACGATCTCGGAAGAAAGATACATAATCATGGACATGATCAGTATATACGAAAGGTTTAAGAAGGGAGAAGGGGAAAAAGTATTCAAAGGAGAGGCCACAAACAAGGACAATCAATCAAGCCAGAAATCAAATCATGAAGACCATAACCATTCCAGCAATCATTGTAATCAAAGAAGAAGATTTGAGCGAAGCAGAACCTTCAAAGACAGAAATGGCTGGTGAAGATGATGGTGTCGAAGACGACTGGACCTCAATGATTGGAGTGGAAGCTGTGTTTGCAGTGGAAATGATTGTGGTAATGACATCAGTACCAGATGTGTATGTCGAAGTGAAGACACCCGGCGTACCTGGAGTACCAGACGGACCTGATGGGCCTGATGGAGAACCAGGTGGATATCCAGGCGTGACAAGTGGAGAATCAGATGGAGAATCAGATGGAGAACCAGAAGGACCAGCCCATGGAACAGTAGTAGTAAGAGACACAAGTCCAGTAGTGGACTCAGTGACGATTGGCCTAGAAGGTGATGGGCCTGGCGGAGAGAAAGTTGGAACATCCACTTCAACAGTGATTGTCTTGTCACCTGGAACATATGGCTTGGTGAACGTGGTAGACACAGTACCAGTAGTCTTGGTCTCAGTGGTGGTGATGGTACCAAAAGAACTGACAACAGTTGAGATACTGGTAGTGATGGAAGAAGTGTGGTTCCAAGGAAGGGATGCCTGAGGAGTACGGATGTCAACAGTAACAACTGTGCCACCAGAAGAGACAGGCTCAGTCACAGTGGTGGTGTAAACACCGGTCCAAGGAACTGTACGAGTGGTGGTACCAGTGGATACCTCTGGAGTACGAATGTCAACAGTGACCTCAGTGGCACCAGATGAGACAGGCTCAGTCACAGTGGTGGTGTAAGCACCGGTCCAAGGAACTGTACGAGTGGTGGTACCAGTGGAAGCTTCAGGAGTCTTGATATCGACAGTAACTTCCGTGGCACCAGATGAGACAGGCTCAGTCACAGTGGTGGTGTAAGCACCGGTCCAAGAAACTGTGCGTGTGGTGGTACCAGTGGATGCTTCTGGAGTACGGATGTCAACAGTAACTTCGGTGGCACCAGAGGAAACAGGCTCAGTCACAGTGGTGGTGTAAGCACCGGTCCAAGGAACTGTGCGAGTCGTGGTAGCGGTGGATGGCTCGGAAGAAGTCACACAAGCATCCTCAGATGGCTCCTCAATGATCTCAGTGATGATGCTATCGGAACCGGTCACAAAACGTGTAGAAGCCTCGCATCCTGTCCATGTTGTAGTGACAGTAACAGTAG
>JAJMEM010000026.1:0-144135 GCA_030574135.1 Petasospora petersonii
TCATAGACTGCTCGAACTTCTTATTCTGTTTGTCGATGAAGCTCGGCATGAATGAATCATCCTCCTGGCCATCACTGCCCATAACATCCATCTCAAATTCGTCAACCTCTGTCAAGTACTCGTCGACTTCACCCCAGTCGACCTTACCAATATGCAAACTGGACAAGTCATTGTTCTTAAACACGTTGAACTTCTCAGCCCTCCACTGTTCATTGACGTCTTCAAATGCAAGCGCCCAGGCTCTGTCATAGAACTCCTTATTCTTCAAAAGTTCCTTCTGTCTGAGCTCTTCATTGGCTAACCACTCCATGTGCTTCAAGTCATCAGTGGAAGGTTCGTAGATGTGCCAAATGACATAATGAGGCAAGCCAATAACTTCAAAGCCCATAGTTTTACACAGCTTACCGAAAGCCTCAGTTTCAGCGTGTTTCTTGAAAGAAAATGCAGGGAACATAGCACCACGTCTAAAGACATGAGCCTTGGACAAGATCGAGACACCTCCAATACCATCAAGCTCCATCTCGACATCAGGGTCGCCGTAAGGGTCTCTGACATACGCAAGGTGTGGTCTCCAAGTGGCATACTCTGGGTAACCTTCAACAATAACTGCATCTTCGTCTAGTGTCTCTGCCAATTCAATTCCTCCTTCACTCTCCTGCCACGAGTTCAAGTCATAAGCCTGTTCATAGCCTAGCCAGTCTGGCTCTCCAGATTTTTGGAACTATAACATCCCTATCATGGCTCATGAGATCCTCTAAAATAGTCGCTGGAGAAGTCTCGACATCAATATCTCTCCAGTAAACCCATGAATGATCTGGTCTGAGTGCTGTTGTCAACAACCAGTTACGGGCAATAGCCATCAACTTTCTTCTTGGTCCCTGAGCAGCAAAGCCATGTCTATCAGAGAAGCTCTGTCCCACGATCTGACCAAAATCCTTCTCAAAGATCTCAATTCTTCCAAATCTCTTGCTCCTATCTGGGTCGTTTTGGAATTCTTTAATGTAAGTCTTGAGGTCGGCCACGGTGGAGTCAGAAGTATCAGACACGAGGAAGGACATGTCAATCAGGTTGTGAGGGTACGTCATATTCTCCATGTGTCCAAAGAACATGGGTAAATGCGCAGCAGCATCTCTCAATGGCACGAGAAAGAGGATACGCTCATTATTCTGCCACCCGTTGCTCGTCGATGCGTAATCGGCCAGGTCGTAGAACTCCACGTTCATATCGTCAAACTCGGTGGATGATGATGACCTCTGCGCATTGGGGAAGTCGGGCACATAGAAGTTGTCCATGGGTGTGTTGTACAAATCCCATGAGTAGAGTATTATGATGAATGGGAGAATGGAGAAGATGATCTGGAGTATCACCTTGACGAGTGCCAGGGCCCTGTAAAAGGCTTCAGAGAGCAGATCCAGGCCTTCCTTGCCAACGATAGAGGACAGAAAGTCATTTTCTTCCTTGTCATTATACTCTGGGTCCAAGTTTGTGTTTATATCGTCAATTATGAACGTGTCTTTGCCAATACTTCTTTGCCTCGACATGATCCAAGTGTAAGAGGGGGTCGAAATGAGGTCAACCAATAGGGGAAAGAGTCCAGCAGCTTATGTGTGTGATCACAACAGGGTGTAAAGGATACAGGTGAAGATTCAGCGAGCTTCCTTTTGAGACTCAGCTCCGGTCTTTCTGACCTTGATGTTCTTTGTTTTGTTGAAAATGTTACGATAATCAACAAAAAGTCTGAGACATCTCAAAAAGATCACCCTAAAGGTGGGCCACTGTGTCGTGGTCAGCCGCGAAAATTTATTTTCATTCAGCCGTAAGGCAAGTTACAATGAGCACAGAAGATGCACGGGTTTTTCATAATTATTCAATTATCATCAAGTATATATACCCTTTGAAGCTTAATTAATGCTGATAATCACCATGTGATATTTTTCAGAGAAAGAATAAAAAAGATGGTTTCAACTACTACATTCTACGCCCATCTAGCGATATAAACATACATTCCAAGTATTACTGCTCATCTAACTCAGCCTCTGTTGGCTCAAGCTTGAAAGGCTTAGGAAGAGGGGCATCTTTGTTGTTGATCTGGCGAACGGTCTTGATAACCTTGATGGCTTCCTCTGGCTTCTTATCCACAAGAACAACAACACCTCCATTAGTACCTCTGAATTTTCTCACTGGCACAAATCTTTCATCCTTGTTGAAGGAGATGTACTTCAACTGCATCGGCAACACCCTGGAAACGTTAGAAATCTTGTATGGAGTCTTAATGTATCTGATCGTCATATCAGCTTCATCCTCTGTCTTCTTATCTTCAGCAGCACCAGTAGATGATGTTGACTCTGCCTCCTCTTCCTTCTTACTCTTCTCCTCCTCTTTTAGCTTCTCATCAACGTCCATTTCATCCTCGCCCTTCTGTTTCTGAGATTTCTTGGCTCTGGCTTTAGCCTTAGCCGTAGTAGACAGAACAGCACTAGCAACCTTCTCAAAGACAACCTCCTTCTCCTCCTTTAACTTTGGTGGGTAGTCAAAGAACTGTGGCTTGGAGTGGCACAACAATTCAAACTCTGGAATCTTCAAGTCTTCACGAACACCAACAATAGATGTAGGTGTAAATGCCAAAGACAAGAAGTGTGTGAGAGGATACCAATACCAGTACTGCGTGAACATAGCAAGACCAATAATGGCCTTGGTGTTGAGAGTACCAGTAGCACTGTTCTCCGTCTGAATAGTAACGTTACGTCCACCGGCATCTATTATTCCCTGTGCCAAAGCAGCACCAAACTTAGCCAAGCCATCCTGCCCCTTACTTGCGATTACAGTGGCGTACTGCTCCTTGATTTGTGTCACCTTTGGGAAAGTCTTTTCATTCTGTTGCACAAGAACCATAGATAAGGCAATCAAAGCACCCTGACGAACAAAGTCCACGGCATCCTTAGTCAAAGGCTCCAAGACGTCGACGGCCTGTTGCAAACCACGGCCTGCACAGGAAATACCCAAGGCCATAGCAGTACCATAACGAACGTGTGGGTTGTGCGATTCGGACAACAACTCAACAATTCTTGGAACAGTTTGGTAATCACGAATCAACACAAAACCCAAGGCTGTCACAGAAGCTCTTCTGACATTATCATTTGAATCGGACACAGCAACGTGCAACAACTTCTGGATGGCTTTGTTGTTACCAGTACCAGCATATGCCAAGGCAATAGTGTACGCACCACCATAACGCAATATTGGGTTCTGGTGCTCCAGCAATGTGTTGATGATCCCGTCAGCCTGTTCCTCTCTTCCATAGTTCAACAAGGCCAATCCAATGGCCAATCCACGAATGATGTTGTCGTGTTGTGTTTCCTCAGCATAGGAAAGCATGTCAGTTTGAGCAGTCTCGTTACCAGAACCAAGCATGATAAGACCCATGGATAAAGCAGCAGCCTCACCAGAAGTAGCAGAATCAGAGAATAAAACAACCTTGAGTTCCTCGTAGATCTCCTCATTGCATGAGCCCATACCGGCAACACCAGTACCTAAGGATGCACCATGCAAGACAACATCGACTTCGTCGGTACCAGCAGCGGCACCATTCTCCACAACGTGCTTTCTCAAGTAGTCAATGGTCTCTCTACCATGACCAGCAAATATTAAGCCAAGAGCATAAAGGGAACCACCTTTTGTGTAGTGAGAACCGTTACTTCCTGGCAGATAGGGCTGAAGGATTTTTCTTCCTTGTGACAAGTTACCTTTATGAATGACACCCAAAGCAGCAGTGGCGGAGAACTTGGACCAGTTTGTAGCTTTACCCAACCATTCCAAGTTAGATCTGAAGAAGGAGTCATCGGTGGTTCCAGCGTGCATGAAGGCGTTCTCAAAAGTGATGGCAGAGTGGAAGATGGAGTTTCTTCCATCCAATGCAGACTTGGACTTATTGAGGATCTGTATATCAGTGTTGTTGTTCTTTTGTAAGAACGTAATGTCAAAGTCACATGTTGGAATACCAGAGAGAATCTTGGTGATCTTGGACAGTGTGACATTCTCGTCATCGGCATTGAGCTTGTCGAGGTTTGTGATCGTCTGGTCAAGCAACTGTTGTGATGCCGAATTCACGAGATCAAAGGCGACTTGGTATGCAGTGAGCTTGGCATTGGACTCGTTTGATTCCAGAAGGGAAGTAAACAGGTGTGTGGCCAAAGAGGCATCATTCAAGTTGACAATGATTTTGCAAGCGATGAAGAAATCTGGGGTCTTGAGACCTGTGATGAGATTGACAAGGAAGTGTAAGACTGTCGATCTGAAAGAAGTGTTTTCAATCACAGATGTAGAGATGTTGAGCATGTAGTTGATCAAGTTTAACACATTCTCTTCAGAGTCGGTTTTGAGTTGCTCACCAATGATTTGCTCAGCAATGTCCAATCTGTAAGCGTCGATAGAGATTCCAAGAACAATCTTGAGATCGCCAGCCTTGCGGGCCTTGTCAAGCATCTTTTCAAAGATCTTAGTTAGCTGCAGTGGGATCTCAACGGACTGACCGTTGTATTCGTCCTTCTTGAGCTTGATGTACTGGTCAATGGCCTTGGAGATGATTGTTTCCACGTACTCGGAATTCTCGTTGAAGTTGAACTCCTCGTCGGCGACCAGGGCGAACTTAACCGCAGCCTCGTAGTCACCCAAATTGTAGTAGACCTTAGATGCAATCAGGGCAGCCAACTTACGGTACTGGAAAGATTCGTCTTCATACAACTCCTCAATCTCAATGATGTTGTTGGCAACCTCTGACCAAAAGTGGTCCACGACACTACTTAGTGACTGGAGGGCGTAAGCCTTGAGTGTGGCGTCCTCCTCGCCCAAAAGGGCTAAGTATGGAGCAGCAGTACTTGCTGTAGCAGCTGCCATTATTCTGCTGTGTGTGTCGGTGTGTATGGAATGTAGCAGAATCAGCAGTTGGGTGATCTTTTTGTTGAACCAGTGTTTTGTTTGAGGGAGAGATCTTCTTTCCTTTTCCTCGCCACCCAGCCAGTTCGCGTGCGCGCTACGTCGCCACTTGCAAAGCCAGAAGTGAAAAAGATTCGCGAAACCGTTTGTTGGATCAAGCACTGTATTCCCTTCTCTACCCCCGCGATTTTAAAAGGGGGTGGAGAAAGTGGAGTTCTGTTATCTTGATAGTTTAAACTGATACAACAGATTGGCTATAGAGACCGGTTCTTTACTGGGTTAACGCGCCGCTCTCTCCCATTACTACACCATAGGGTTATATCTTAATATCTTTCAACGGATTTCACCGATGCTCGTGAGACAAACGCTCAGATACTTCCCTCTCAAGGCCTTATCCATCTCCATCAGACCGGCACGCAGAGCGATCATAACACAGAGAACCTACGCTGTTGCCTCAGACACTCAATTCATTGTTCCATCACAGAACCTGATCCAGGAGCAGACAGAGTACAAACAGCTTCCAGATGACTCTCAGTACATTGAGAAGTTCTACAATGAGCTCTTAGCCTTTAACAATGAGATTGTGGAAAACACCCAGATCCCATATCGTTCCTTCTCTGAGTTTGAGTCTGATCCAAACGCTCTGATTACTGAGCTGGAAAAATTCATTCAGGTTAAGATCTACCCACAGTATGCACATAAGAGCGACATGGGTTCCAAGACTGTGGTCCAGAGATATAATGATTTTTTGAGAAACGTTAAGATCACCTTGATCTTGAATGGTGGTCATACCTTCATCTTTGACATTCTCTTGCAGAACAAGAAACTTTTTGATTGCTTTGATGATAACAAGAGCAAATCGAAGGTTTGATCTATACAATACAGAACACTAAAGAAAGAGATAAATACAGCACTGGATACTATAATACTGTGTTTACGGCCAGAAGTAACTGAAATTGTGACCTACAAAATGTTATCAAATGGGCTGCATTAATTAACATCGAATTGAAGATATATGTTGAATATCCAATACTCTATGACACGTATTATCATGATTGTTTTGTTGTAGTGAGTTCGTTAAAAGATTTGAATCCAAGTCTGTTAAAGACTGGTTCTCCATAATAATAATAGTATTATTATTTTTCCCTTGTAAGGGATTCAAAAATTGCATCAGCTTAGTACAGAATTCTGATGGCAATCTTGTATGGGGTGTTGCTCAACTCCTCGTACAGGGTCTTGATGTCCCCTTGGGAAACACCGGCAATATCAGCAATCATGTACGCAATGTCGCCTTGGGAGTCAGAATACTGCTTCTCAATGTTGTGGTCTGCCAAAATGTTGTTGACAGTCTTCAAGACACCTGGAACGTTCTGGTGAATGTACAAGACACGGGCAACGTCCTGCTGGTCCAGATTGAGGGCACGGAGAGACACCTCTGGGAAGTTTACGGCACCGACGGACGCACCCTCGTTGATGTACTTGGTCAAGACAGTACCAACCTCGGTACCAATGGCACTCTGAGCCTCCTCTGTAGAGCCACCAATGTGTGGAGTCAAGATCAGGTTTCTCAAGCCAACCAACTCAGAGGTCCAGGAGTTGAGCTCGTCGTTGAAGAGACCAGCACCGTTCTTGGCTGGTTCGTTAGGGAAGACATCGAGAGCGGCACCAGCGATCTTACCAGACTTCATGGCGGCGATCAAAGCTGGAATATCGACAACAGTTCCTCTGGAGTTGTTGATGACGTAGGCACCATCCTTCATGGCGGCGAATTGTGGGGTCGACAACAAGTTCTTGGTCTCCGGTGTGGCTGGGACGTGCAATGAGACAAAGTCGGACTTTGAGAGCAGCTCGTTCAAGGAGGAAACCTGCTTAGAGTTACCCAGAGCCATGATCATAACGACATCGTAGTAGAGCACGTTCATTCCCAAGGACTCGGCGAGCACGGACAACTGGGAACCAATGTGGCCATAACCGATGATTCCGAGAGTCTTACCTCTAACCTCCCAGCACTTAGCACTGACCTTGTTCCAGGTACCGGTATGGAGCTCGATGGATCTGTCACCCAACTGTCTAGCGAGGGAGATGATCTCAGCCAACACTAGCTCAGCAACGGATCTAGAGTTGGAGAATGGTGAGTTGAACACTGCAATACCTCTAGAGGCAGCGTACTGAAGGTCAACCTGGTTGGTACCGATACAGAAACAACCAATGACAACAAGGTTCTTGGCAGCAGCTAGCACCTTCTCTGTAAGCTTTGTCTTTGATCTGATACCAATGGCGTGGACATTGGCAATCTTCTCAATGAGCTCGTCCTCTGGCAACGAGGTCTTGTAGAACTCAACCTGGTATCCCTGGTCGTTGAAGATATCAATAGCTGTCTGGTTGACATTTTCAAGCAAGAGAATCTTGATATCCTCGGTGTGGAATGGCTTAAGAGGTCTGGCCTGGTTAGACATGGACATAGCCCTAGGACGCATTTGACTCTGGAAGTACGAAGACTGGGAAGGAGAGGTGGAGACAGCGCTTGGGGAGACAGCTGCCTGTTGGAATGCCCTCTGGAGGTTCTGGATTTGCTGTGGAGAAGCCATTTTGCTTTGTGTTTTTGTGTTTTGTGGTTGTGGAGCTAAAACTAAGAAACTACACAGTGAACAAAAATAAAAAGTGTGGAGGAAATGACACGACTTATATTCAAACAATAACACCCAATTTACATGGTCATTACAGGGAAAAAAAAATTTGCGCGATGAATCACAGGGCTTCACCCCTATTAATCCCAATATCACGTGAAATTGTGTGTGAGTCAATGAGTTGATTGGACAATTTGCCGTAGTGTACACATTCGTTTATGGCTATGTTCTTCTCCTCGGGGTTTGAAATACTTCTCTTAATGTCTTGTTTAAGTCTTATCGAGATGTCTTCTTGATTTTTTTGACTTTTTTTGATGTGTAGAACTGTTCAATGCCCTGTGGCGGTGCTCCTCTGACTCGAACCTAACAGCTCTGCAAATTCGGAGTCAGAGTGTGGCTGGAGTCAGCTTTCTTGAGGCCTAACTAATGACTCGTGTAAAGTGACACATTCTTGTATTTTATTTTTTTCACTAACGTAAGGGGTGGAGGGATTACATGCTTCATGTGACTTAATGACTGATATTTATGAGTCAGACAGAACTCAAAATGGTGTAATAAGATTGGGCTGTGTGTGCCACTGTATGAATAATAAAGTTCAACCCCTTAACCTCGCTTAACTCCTTGGAGTTACCTTCCATTCCTTCTCTTAACCTAAATAACGTCTGAACGGAGTATTGACTAATAATTGTTCTAGAATGCATATTGACTGGAAATCAGTATGAATAAACAGACCTCTTGCTATTGAAGAAACATTCATTGAACCACATCAATAAAAGGTGTGGTGGTGTCCGGGTGCTGGTGTTAGGGTGTTCTGTGTATTGAGGATTAATTAAGTCTCAGGGAGATTATATACATATTTCCAGTTAATCAGCTCAGAGTCAAATATTTTGAGCTTTCTTCTGTCTTTTGTCGTGATAAATGCAATTCAAAATATTTTATTATTTTCGATATTTTAAGGTCATTTTTCACTTTCCTAAGAGCAATACGTTGTACTTTAGTCTTTTAGTAAATTTAAGTCAGGGGGAAAAAAGAATCCAGTAGTAAGATCAGGCTTTAAAGCTTATTTATTCTTGAAGAAAGAAAAGTAGCCCCAGATCTCACCGAGACATCTTCTCTTTTAGTCTTACCCTTATATTTAGGTGATTGATGGTATAATGAAGCTCTTAGGAGAGTATCCCACCCGCGTTTTCGAATTCATTCAGTGCTGACTTGTTGTAACTCTTACACACACCAGCTCCTCTGAGAGAGTAATTCTAACGAAAAAACAATCCATCCTAGTAGAACAAATGTAGAGACTCCAAATTTTGTGCTTAGTTAACAACAACAGCAAAATAGAGTTTCCTCTCCACCCCCTTTTTTTAGTGTTCTGCTGAGAACATCTCCCTCTTTTTGTTCGCGGTAATAGAAATCACTTTTGGCTCAAGGAAACATTCATCCTCCCCACCCTTTCACCCCCATATTCTTTCCCCGCTCCACTGCAATTCAACAGAAATCATTATCACCCTACTGCTGTTGCATCGAATAGGGAAGTCAAAACTCAATATACAACACAATTTCTCCTATTCATCCAGTCATTCCTTTGTGCGATGTCCCGCAGACTTGTACGGAAGATCAGAAACATAAGTTCCACGTCAACCGAGATTAAGATAAAGGGTGCTACAAGCAACGACTCCTTTGGTCCCACAACACAGGAGCTCAACGAGATTGCCAAACTTACAGGGTCTTCCAAGGACCTCCGACAGATCACTGCTGTTCTGGTGAGGAGAATTAACGACCAGTCCCGGAACTGGAGACACATCCTCAAATGCCTCACCGTAGTACAGTACTGTTTGCTAGCGGGCTCATCGGGGTTTGTTGACTGGATGAAGGCCAACAAATATCTGATTTCAACACTACGTGAGTTTGTCATGAAGGATAACGAGCACGTTGCTCATCAAATACGCTCAAAATCACAAGCAATTTGCAAACTGCTGAGTGACCAACCGTTGCTTGAGGAAAAAAGAGCCAACTACCACATCTTCAGAACAAACATGTCGCGTCCATCGATGGACAAGCGGTCTTCATTGGACATCCAACGAGGGGATGTCGAAGTAGAGGAAATGCTGATTATGCCTAATGACTTCCAAAGAAGAGGAAAAAGTATGGAGATTACGAGATCATTTGGAACTGAGAGGGAATTTAGCCCGGCCAGGCATGAAGTCTTCAAGATGCTCGACAACATCATGGAGGAGTGACACACCTCTCTATCACCGACATTGGATTCCATTTACTCTCGTTTCCAATTTGTATTCCTCCCTTCTTCCATTTCATACACTGATTATTTCATAAAGCTTCTTTTTGCTCGCCTCTGTCTTTCCCATACTGCACTCGCAGGGTGATTTTATATATGATTCATAATGACTAATACTACACACTCAACATTCATTTCATCAGAAGGCCAAGGAGAGAGAGCACTGGATGTGTTTTTGAAACATGTCAAATGATCATGAACCCCGTCCAGCAAGGTCTTTCATTTAGACGCGAAAGTTTCCTATTTCATCCTCTTTCCTAATGCGGAAGATAAACACATTCCCCCCCTTTTCTAGAACTGTCCGCCCGCGCCACCGCAATAACAACCGCTGCAATTCAAGCGAGTGTGACATATAAATATCTCAGACAGCCCCGCTCCACTTCACCAACCCCCCTTCTCCCGCCATACCTGTTGAAACACACACATAAGCAAACTCAAACCGCTTTACTCAAATATGCAAATTTTCGTTAAGACCTTGACCGGAAAGACCATCACCTTGGAGGTAAGTACTTCTCGCTCTTTGTTGCCTATCAGCTCCCGCACCGTCGCCTCTTTGTGCCACCCTTATCAGACTGCATGCCACGCCACACCACACCACAATGATATGGGACAACCACAAACAAGAAAGCAACATCGGGGGCGCTTTTCAAGTAATCAATAGGACTATTATGACCCATCTAGACATGGACACTGATGTTTCTTCTTGTTTTGATTCACTGTGGTATAAACATAGTGGGGGTGGCGTTTGAGCTGTAAACAAAGACAGACTAGTTGGATATAAACGCGATTACTAACAACGCCCAGGTTGAATCTTCTGACACCATTGACAATGTCAAGTCTAAGATCCAGGATAAGGAGGGTATCCCACCTGACCAACAGAGACTTATCTTTGCTGGTAAACAATTAGAGGATGGTAGAACCCTTTCTGACTACAACATTCAGAAGGAATCCACTTTGCACTTGGTGCTCAGATTGAGAGGTGGTATGCAAATCTTTGTTAAGACCTTGACCGGTAAGACTATCACCTTGGAGGTTGAATCTTCTGACACCATTGACAATGTCAAGTCTAAGATCCAGGATAAGGAGGGTATCCCACCTGACCAACAGAGACTTATCTTTGCTGGTAAACAATTAGAGGATGGTAGAACCCTTTCTGACTACAACATTCAGAAGGAATCCACTTTGCACTTGGTGCTCAGATTGAGAGGTGGTATGCAAATCTTTGTTAAGACCTTGACCGGTAAGACTATCACCTTGGAGGTTGAATCTTCTGACACCATTGACAATGTCAAGTCTAAGATCCAGGATAAGGAGGGTATCCCACCTGACCAACAGAGACTTATCTTTGCTGGTAAACAATTAGAGGATGGTAGAACCCTTTCTGACTACAACATTCAGAAGGAATCCACCTTGCACTTGGTGCTCAGATTGAGAGGTGGACATTAACCACACCCGACTGTTGATTTGAATATATAAACTACCTTTTTTTGTTGATGGAGTCATAATGACATTTTCTATCAATCTAAACTTCTTGTAATTGGTAAACTAATTCATGATCACTGGAGTTGTACGCTGATATAGTAGTGCATTCTAAAATGTGTTAATAATCATCTCTCAATGGGAGTTCAGTGCCTTCTCAACCTCGACAAGAACAACCTGGTTAGCTTCATCAGCTTGGAGGGACTTTAAATCGTGCTTCACGCATGATACTAATTCAACATTTGAGGTACCTATAAGTGCAGCAGCAGCTCTCACTGTGTGTATCTTAACATTCTCCACTGTATTCTCAGCGAAGTTGGCTCTCTGGACAACACCCCAAGTTTCCTGGATTTGTGACACAATCTTAACATCAACTGTAGTCTTCTGTAGTACCGTTGCCACCTTTGTCAGCCCTTCAGCAACAACAAGCTGAGAACGCCATGTAGGGATGTATATCTCTGGGTTTAATGTATTACTTAAGCTCTTCAATACAAACACAGAGAGGTCAGCATTGTACTGAGAGCCGTCATAGAGCTGGAGACTGTCCACCAAGCTGGTTATGACCTTCATACGATCAGCTTCCCTTTTCAAATTCTTTGGGGATGATTTCTCGTTCACAGAGTTTGGTTTGTCAGCCTTTTTATCTTCTTCTTCGTCATCATCTGAGTCATAATAGTCAGCGGACAACAATGGCTCGAAGATGGAGAGAATTTCTTCTTGAATGTCTTCAGATGGATACTCCTTGGCAAAAGTACCGAGAGATTGGATGGCATGCTTCTGATAAGCCTTGTTTCTTCTCTTAGCTTCAGTGGTGACAACCTTTGTGACCTTTTCTAGCAACTCCCCATGCTCCTTGATGTAAGATTTCGACTTCACAGTCAGCGACACCAAAGCAGCAAGGACATCCTCTTTACCAGCCCATGATCTTCCCTGACAGGCAGTCAAGAGCACATCAAATAACTTGTGAGCGTCAAAGGTGGAGCTCGAGGAGCCATCCAAGGCATCGCAAGCCTTAGCGATACTTTTAGCAGCTGTTTGTCTAACACTGAACTGACCAGAAGACATACACTTCTCTGTCAAAACACATATTTCATGCATGTACAGCTTTACAGCGCCATTACCAGAGGTATTCTCAGACCATTCAGTGTCAAATGCCTTAGCCACCTCCTTGGATGGATCGTTACGAGCAATGAAAGCAACAGGGAGGAACGCAGAAGCCACGGAGACAAAACGATCACCCGAGTGCTTCGATACAGCTTCAGATGCAATACCGGCAACAATCTTGGTCTTCACGTCTTCTGAGTCAAGGTACATGTCACGGATATTCTCAGCATACCTCACGACAGCTTCAACCGAGGATATACGGCACATGTAACCAGCAGCAGTGGCAAAAGATGAAGACACAGTAGTGTTGCGGTCCTTCAACTGGGAAATACATGTATTCAAGAGTGTCTCCCCATATGGTTTCATCAACTGCAAATGTCTGATAACCAAGTTGACCATAACCCTTGAGGCAGCTGCTTTAGATGGGAGTCCCACAGACTTCTTGACGGTTTGCTGAAGACAGTCCACAGATTCACCGATGATCTCCTCATCAATCAAATCAACCAATTTCTCTAAGGAGCTCATCATAGGTGATGAGCCCAGACCCTGAATTCTTCTAGCATCAATGTCATCACTCTTCATGTTGTACTTGTCAGCGTTCAATGCCAGATAGTTAATCACTTGTGGCTCTAAAGTAGACATGAGTAAGATGAACTGCTCAATTAGCTCTGGGATAAATGGTCGAATAGCACCACCTGCCTTTTTCACCAAGTTCAGAATAGTCTGGAGAGCAAAGTTTCTCACGTCCTCAGCATCACTCTGAATACCCTTATTACCCAATAAAAATGGAACTAAGGTCTTCAGCTGGCTCTTAGCTCTGGAAGCGGAAGCCCCAGACTCAACAGTGATATTGTTCAGAAGCATCTGAGATAAAGTTCTCGTCAACGCAGAACCAGAAACACGGACGCTGTCTTTGATATCATCAATGGCTCTGATAGCCATTGTCCAAATTTCCTCCATACGAGATTGGTACATCTCCTGCGGTAGAGTCTGAATCAGATCATTCAAAGCAGCCGTACTTGCCTCTCTGACTCTATACTCCTTGTTACCCATACCACTGAGCAGCTCCTTAAAGATGGACTCCTGATACTTCTCCACGGTTTTCGTTGTGTCAGGAACAATAGATGACCAGATATCATTCATCGACTTTGAAACAGAAGGACTTGGATCAAATCTGTAACGGTACAGTTTTGGAATCAATCTGTTACTTAGAACGTCGTTCTCGAAGAGCATTTTATCCAAAGACGACTTGGCCATGATGGCGCCAAGACCAAAAGCAATACCCTTTCTGGAAGACCATAATGCGGATGATTTGGCCATCGACATGAATTTGTACACCAAACTTGGATCACCAACTTCAGAAGCAAGATTCAAAACGTCTTTATAAGTCGAGACAGAGCCGTCGTGGGTTCTAAGTACACCCGGTTCAAAGAGTTCAGTTTCCTCAGAGACAGTACCAGCTGACAGCTTGGAAATGGAAGCGGAATCAGTGAACGATCTTAATAGCGACTTGACCAATGTTTCCTTCAGATCATTATCACCAAGTTCATAGATAATAGAAATACCACGAGAGGCAGCCTCCTGAACTAGCTCATCACGGTCTGAGAGGAATCTCATGAATGCAATATGGATCAATCCAGCATTTTCAGAGATGGCAGGTAGGTGGCCACAGTACTGGGTTAGTGACAATAACCAAATACAACCAGCCTTTCTCAAGGCTGGCTTAGTGTTGGAGCAGGCAGCAAGAACTTTTGTCAAAATAACATTGAGGCGAGACTTTCTTGTTGCGACTTGTGGAGAGAGGGACTCATCCTGGATGTCAAACTTTTGCTTCAAGAACTTGGAATCCCAGCCACATGCAATGATGGTGAGAGCCTCTCCCGATGTAAACAAAGCCTCGACTTGTTTGGTGTTGTGTGTTTCAAAGATCAAGGACTCGAATTTAGTGAGGTGTTCTTCATCAACACTTTCCTCCTCAGACAAAGACAACAACGACCAAGTGATCATACTAGACTCATCAAGTTTCTTCACCTTTGGCTCTAATAGCTCGATAATCCTAGCTTTGAGTTCCTCCAGAAATGTGTTGGTGTAAATAGGACCAAATCCACCATACTTAGCCAGTTCGCCGATGGCCACAACAGCGGATGAATTCGCCATAGGCTCTGTAGAAGCTAGCTTATCAACAATATGTGTGTACACTTGCTTCATAGCCTTATCAGGTAACAGTTGACGATCACGAAGAAGCAATCTAGAAGTGAGATAACCGAACAGCAAGACCTGGCCGGAGCCAACGGCAGGATCATCCTCGAGAAGATCGTCAAACAATTGAGAAACTTGAGAAGCAGAAAATGATGGGTGACTGGCAATGATACCGATAGAGTTAGCAGCATATTCCACGATAGATTGCTTGGTAGTCGAATAGTTCACAATAAGTGACAGCATTGTCGTGACATTTGGCACCTGGTTATTAATAACTTGAGGTGGAGAAAGGGAGAGAAGTCTTAAATAGATCTTACCAAATATTGGATTCGAAGAGGTAAAAATTCCAGAAGTCGAACCATTGGACACTAGTTCACTTCTCAAAAGGTTCAAGAAGTCAATAAGACCAGAACAGTCTTCTAGCCTGGATTTGACCAAATTGATCACATATTCATCATATTCCAAGCTCCTGTCCAGTCTTGTGACCCATTCTTGATCTTGTGCAACGACAGTGGACTTACCTTCAATAGCCTCAGAGACCAAGGCTCTCAGAGTGAACTCAACAGCGGTGGATAGAGCATTCGTTAAGCTGGAAGTACTGTTGTTCCGGGCATACTCGACGCATCGTGCCAGCTCGCCCATCAGGTCATCAAACCGCGGAAATTTAATACGATTACCGACACCAAGAAGTTCTTCAGTACGCTTGATCTCAGAGGTTTTCGACGATTGCATGATTTTGAACCAGTAAGGATGGAGTCCTTTATTTGCCTCCTCTATTAGATCCGATCTGTTCTTGGTAGAAGTACCCATGACATTCAACATTCTAGACTCTGCATCAGTGAATGGGAACGCACAGTTGATGTATTTCAAAGCAGTAAACTTGACTGCATGGAGAGCATCTGAATCAATTGTGGATTCATCATCTTGAAGATACGGCTTCACCAGCGTCTTTAGCTTGAGTTTTGATGAGTCTGCAAGGCCTGGGAGATGGATTGTCAATGATCCCAATGCAGATTGAATGGTGGATCTAACTTCAGGAATATCACCAACAAGAGAATCAAATAGAAATTCCATATAAGAAAAGTCCTGTACTAGCGTTGAGTCATTCTTCAAGATATCACCTAGTGCCTCGTACTGTAGCATTCTGTGCTTCAATTCAGATTGATAGTTTGTACCCTGAGTGACCTCGAACCTTGGCCAGCCCTCAGAATGAAGGTTGTTTCTGATTTGGCCAGCAACAGTGATAGCATACTCATCTGATCCGACTGATGACGAAGCATGCTTAGCAGTCCATTGAATGAATGTAATAGTCAATGACTTGATCTTCTTGTTCTTTTGATTGTTTAATCCCATCGAGGTAATTAAGGAGATATCTTTATGCTGAGTTGCCACAATACTGCCATTAAACACCGTTAAGAAGCGTTCTTGAACTGCTGATTTCACTGGAGATCTTGGAATCGTCTTATCACCAACAAATAATGAAATCATGTGGTCAATGGCCTCTTGGTTCTCATACGGAATGGAAATCTTGCGGAGAAGGGCCGCACAAGCGTTGGCAATGTCGTTGTGACCATCAGCAGAACCAATTTCGAGCAAAGTTATCATGTGCTCGTCATGAAACAGTGGAATAAATGACGCAATGTCCTTCTTCACCTGCGCCAACTCTTCTGGTTTATAATTGATCCCTGCGTCACGAGTCAGAAAAGCGACCTCGGTAGCGGACAGACCGGGGCACGTGTAGCCTTTTGGAACCACGCCATCATTGTTGGTGATTGGGATATATAGCAGAAGATGTTCAATCTTGGTAATGAGAAACTTCTCGTCGACTTCTGTGAGATCGATGGTCGATCGTAGAGCTTTGAAGTCATCGGAGCCACGATCTGGTGTCTTCCAGCCCTTGAGCGCCTTACAAAAGAGGTAGAACATTCTGGCAGCAATTCCACCAGTGTAGTTACTGATACCATTCAGAAGGACAGGAACCAGGTCATTTTTCTCCTTGTCACTCATGCGATCGAGACCCTTTGAGGCAAAGAGAAGCGAGTAAAGCTGCACAGTGGTTGGGTCCTCACCTTCAGGGCATTTGGGGCTTTGTGATTGTTCAATGAGCTTCAAAGTTGGCAATTGAACAGAACGAGAGCCATTTAGTCGAGGAATGACACCTTGGATAAACTTGAGAATCTGCTGCCGAACAGCAGCGTGTGGAGATGATAGCTTGAGAAGCAGAGGGCAGAGATAAAGTTCCAGGGCGGATTGAAATTTGGGCTCTGTTGAGGCGAGCGCAATGCGCAGTTCCACCTTCTCAATGAGTGCAAGCTCCTGATCAGCCATTTTAAGGGTAGTTCGGAAGCCTTATTGAAGTTGTGTTGTGGGTGGATCGTGTGAGTTATATTATGTTGATAAGATGAGAGATGTTGATATTGGGAGAAAAATATATCTACGGTGGCGGTGGCGCGCCAGCCCGATCGAATTATAAACGATGACAACAACGATACGAAGGGCACGTCAGATTTGAGATACACATTTTCAGATTCATTTATACAGCAATTGGAAATCAAATATATATATATATATAGGTATCAGGATAATAGGATCGCAACATTCAACGGCCATAGTACTTCAGCTCAGCGTATCTGAGAGGTGGATAAATGATACCGGAAATACCCATTGACAGCCACATACCCAGATCACCACCATACTCACCTAGTTTGGCGGCGACAGGACCAATGTAGTATACTTGGGCCATTCCAAGAACAACACCGGCGATACCACAAAGGAAAGCGACCATAGCGGCATATCCATGAGTGAGGACTTTGTAATTATTCCAAGCATCCCAGTTGTAGTTCTGCTTCTTACCCCTAAGTGTGATATTGGCGGTAGATGTGGAAGCACTGGTCTCCTGTTCAGGTGGGAACTCTTTGGTAAAGAGGTCAAGGAAGTATTTACGGAAAATGAGGTTCTCCTCTAGCAACATGATGAAGTACATCGAGATCCAGTAACCAATCATAGGCAAGAAGTTGCCCAAAATAGTACTGAAATGATTACGACCAACGAGAGCACAAACCAAGTAGACACCAGTGACAAGAATTGCCCACATCCATCTTGGAATCTTGGCCATCCAGCGACCAGTCAATTGCAGCGAGAAAGCAGCAGAGTACGTGTTGATAATGTTGTTGGCGATCAAGGAAAGGAGAAGGATCACAGTGCAGAACTTACCGAATCCTCCCCAGCGTGAGAATGCCTCATCCAACAAACCACCCATCCCGTTATCATTGTAGGCCTTGATGAATCCCGGTTCTGTCATGGCCAAAGTATTGATAATAAGACCCAAGACACCGACAAAAGTGGAAGGAATAGCAATACCAAAGAACGTGAAAATACCAATCTCCCACGAGGATGTGGATTCAGGGAACAAGATGTAGTAGTCAGCAGCGATGGTACCCCATGTACCAGTCACAGCATAGCACAGAGCAAAGAACGATAACCAGTTACCCTTGATAGTCAGTCTGTCAACTTCGGCATTAGAGAAGTCATTGATGTACTTGAACTTGTTGGAGCATGCAATGTACATGAGCAAAAAAGACAAGAGCACTGGACCAGCAATGAACTTCTCGACTCTCAACAGTTGCTTGATACCAAAGATGGACACCAGGAAGCTCACCAATGTTACAATAATGATACCAACCACAACAGGAATCTTGCCGTTGCTCACTGCAGACAGGATTTGACCACCAAGGACACTGTTAACAATACTCCATCCAACAACACCGCAACATCCAATCAAGGACACAAACTTAATGAACCACCAACCAAACAGGTAACGGGCACCCACCATCTGTCTGCACCCTGATCGTGGACCCATTGAGGAGCAGTATCCTGCAATTGCACATCCGAGTAACTGGCCTATCATTCCACAAAGGCAGGCCTGTTTAAACTGGAGTTCGAACACTGTTGCACTGAGAACAAAAGTGGACATGGTACTCAGACCGCCAGCGGCTGAGAGCCAAAAGAAAAACACAGAGGTGAACTGCTCCCATTTGTTTGTGGCTCTCTCCCAGGGATGAATACGTTCAATACCTCTCTGCTCAACACCAAGCGCATCGAGCTTCTTAGAGTACTTTTGTAGAAGCGCCCATGGCTTAATCTGAGGTTCCACGTCTTCAACTGCGTCAACTTTCTCTGTGAAAGTTTCCTTCATTTCATGGATGTGGATGGAAGGTTATGTATATAGAAAGAAGATACCAATTTATGGACAACTAAAGTTTGATGTCTTCTCTTGGTCCTTTTATATATACAACACCAAACTGCCCAGCTTTCGTTGTTAATCGTCAATGACTCTTATTGCCGTTTTTTTTTCTAAGTTGACTTGATAACGTTCCGCAAAACTTTTTTGTTCTGCATGCAGCTGACTCCGGAAGGAGCAGGCGATAAGGAGTAGACACAACCCATGGAAAGTAAGGTCTGAGGGAAAAAAGGGGTGTCAATTATGCTCTGATAATGATATGAGGACATACTGGACTACTTATTTATGAAAATCATACCACTTATTTTCTATGAGTTGAAACCATTATTGAATATATCTCCTGACCAGAGTCTGAACAGAGTCAGATTCTCACCAGAAAGAGACAAGTCCCCATATGCTCTAAAATGGCAGCACAAAAAGAAAGTTTCTCGATGCAATGCCTTTAGAAGGAGGAGAAGCAAGAACTAAACAGCGAAGGAGTATTAATCTCCCTTAGTCCATTGAACCTCTCTGTTTCCTCATGTGGCACCCACACAGCACTGATTCGGAAAAAGTTCTCAAGTGAACTCTTTAAACGACCTGGCCAAATTCTTAACTGTGCCCAGGTTCGAACCCTCTCACCTCCCCTACTTATTTTAAGCGCGAACTCAGTATGGAAATATTTGCTCATCAAGGGGAAAGCACCTTACAAGTATGTAAACCAGGTTCAACAGCTTCCCCGAAGATTGTTAGGGTATAATGATCACAGTATCCGGTGTACTCTCCTAGAACCAGACCTGACACTGAGATTGTCTCCCCCGCCAGTTCCACTCCTTCATTTACTATCTTTACCAAACGCCGATCATCATCATTAACCACTGCACTGCATACATCACACTACACACAGTATCGCACTTTAGGACACCGAGAAGATGATCTTTGTCGATGGGGAGAAGTACGCTTGTGCTCAATGCATCCGGGGACACAGATCTTCATCTTGTAAGCACACAACGAGGCCTCTCTTACTATGTCGTTCAAGAGGAAGACCATCGCTTAATGCTGGCCATCGTATCGCTGTCACTGAGACCATCCAGACTGAGTTGCCTACACCGGTTTCCACAGCCTCTTCTACAGAGTCATCTGAGAGCTCTATAGTGCACCATGAAAATTCGGTGGAGACAAAGTCCAGATGCTCATCCAAATCAGCACAGAAAGTCGATCAAGTTATATCGAAATCGAGCTGTTGCTCCTCAAAGACAGCACCATTGCCAACAGTTACACAGAAGAAGAGTTGCTGCTCCAAGGCTAATGCTCCAACACACCCTGTCAAGAAGACATGTCGTTGTGCCACAGATGTGTGCAAATGCTCAAGTGGAAACCCCATTCTGCTAAAGGCTGCTAAAAGATCATTTGTGGATTTTAAAGGTGGTAATCTGAAGTTTGTTGGTCCATATCAAGAACAAAGTATGAACAACTTCAAGGTCGATGGCAGTACCACACAAAGATATGTGCCAAATAAAAAACCAAGGCACAATCCTGGTCCGTGTTGTCCATCATCCAAGAGACCACGGCAGGTCAATCAACAAACCGAACTGTCACAAATGGCAGTATTCAAAACACTTATGCTAAATGAGGTTGACAACCAACAGTCACGTTTCATACCAATTCAGCCCAAACCTCAATCAATGAACTTTTCATATTCACAACCGCAAGAGGATATTTTGTCATATCCACACCAGTCGCAGCTTGCATCGTCGTCCCAAACGTCACTCCAGGATATTCAATCCCTTCAGTTGAACGATGTTACACCATCGCTAACTCCACAGGCGTACGACATGTTATTGGCTAATGGCTGTACTGTTGAGTGTAATTGTGGGCCAACGTGCTGCTGTGAAACGTGCTTGGTCCATCGTACGAACGAGGAATTGAAGCAGGTTGGGCTCATCTTTAGCAGTTTGGACAGTGGAAGCACTCCTTCCAACTCCACTACTTCAAACACTCCAAAGATTGACTTTGAGGGAAATGGTGGATTTACTCCAGAAGGTACGCCCGACTTGGTAGATTCTATTAACTTTACGGTCACAGATGAACTGTTTATGGATGACTGTCAATGCTCCGATGATGAATGTGCTTGTGAGAATTGCATTAAACACAACATCATTGGCGGCGTCAAACTACCACAAGGTGTTTTCGCAGCACAACTTTTTGGACATGATGAAAATATTAATTGCTCCAAAGTGCCGGAGCTAAGCCGTGGTGAACTGGGATTGAATGTGGAGGTGCCCGATTGTGAATGCAGTTCCGAAGATCGTGGGTCCTGTAATTGTGCAAATGACGGTAGTCTGAATGACTCAGCAACTTGGACATAGGAGAAATTTACATGTTTATAATATTGAGCGACAATGGTTTTATTAGTATATTTTCATTTCTTCTCTCGTGGTGTGAAAAAACTACAACTAAAAAAAAAAAGAAAAGAGAGTCAAATTGACACAAAAACGCTTACAATGAAACCACACCGGGATTTTCCACAGTTATAGACAATGTGAACTCGGAACACTCTTTTCGACATCATTATTGATGGAGTTGTATCACTATATTTCAAGGTAGTTTTGCACATTCCGTATAATCCTCCCACGTCCACATTCTTTGCTATCTTCTGCTGCTATAGGCAATCTTCTAACTTTCAAAAACACTACTGCTACTGGCTATGCAACTCAGTTCCCAGGATGACCAAACTGAACAACTGACACTCTTGTCTTCATTTATTGACCAAATCAAAAACCTCGAGAACACCGAATTGATCCGTCTCCTTCGATACAATCCGGAGTACATCAAGAACTGTATCCTCATCACAGACCACTCACTCGCAATGATGCACTTCAGTATCCCAGGGGTTAAAAGAGTGTACTTGGAGACTTCGGTGAAAGATTACCATTCACACTTGAGTCTGGAGTCCTATGGATCGGACGTGCACACCATTAAGTACGATGACCCTGGAGAGATCTATGATCCCCGTGAGCACACAGAAGGCGTGAGACTCGTTGAGATTGTATATCCACAAACTATGAAAAGATTGCTTGGACACGCAAAGAGCTTTAAGGGCAAGGAAAACGAGTTCACACTCTTCCCCAAAACGCTGCAAGCTCTGAGAATACCGACCTTTGTCTACTTCCGTTTACCAGCGAACCCTGAGCACATGGAGATCCTTGGCGAACTTTTATCGCAGCTAAAAGCGGTATCAACCCTCTATAAGTTTCAGGTGAGCAGTCCCACTGCTCTTTCTCTTGATTCCAACACTGAGGTCTTCCAACTAACATGTGAGTCGCTGGTCACCATCATACCGACACATACGCAGATCGCACCCGGGTTGGTGTTGAACCCGTCCACCTATGAGCACATGATGCAAAGAACGCAATTTGTCTCCAGTCTCACCTCACTCCATATCGATGGTATTGTGCATGTCGAGGATATCCGCTTACCCAATCTCCGAGATCTTTTTGTGACATTTGATACCGGAATGGATCAAAGATCTAGGCCCTCGATCAAGAGAGTTACTGTGTCGGGACTTTATACTTTCACTGTTCACTACAGCACCAAGCTTCTTCCGGTCATATCTGAGGTGGACAATCTGGAACCGTATCGCAGTCATTCATACTCGCAGGTGAGAAGAACGTTTGAGTTGGCAAATATAAAGGCTCTCCTGGGTCGTCCACTGTCTGATTCACCAGAGCTGAAGTACTCGTTTTGCAATGCTGATGCTGCTGCTTTGGATCTCTCCTTTCTTGATGGATTTTCTTGCATTTCATTGATTGGAATTCCACACTTTGTGTTTCACTCGAAAATTCCTATGAGGACTATTGAGACACTTTACATTCAAGTCACATTTCCAGAGGAGACGCCGTGTCAGTACAGAAATTTTCGATTACCTGATCCTTCTGAGGAGCCAAAATTAGAGCAGGTGCTCATTTACAATCCTCGAAATATCTCACAACAGTTGAACTGTCGTCGATTGAAGGGATGGAGGATCCATGAGGGTTTCAACTTTAAGGACTATCCGATGGGGAAGCCCACACAGCGTGACTGGGTACTCATAAAACAGCATCGTGTAATCAAGATGCCATGGAAGAGATCTCGACAAGAAGCTTTCGATATGCATCAATCACTATTTTCCCCACGACGGCCTCGACCACAGAGATTACAAGAACTTCGTGTAAAGTTCCTCATTGATGATCTTCCTTATCCTATACATTTGTGGGGTTGTCTTAGTGAGTACATTGAGATGGTGAAGCGATTTGATGAGAAGTATAGTACGACACACTACTCCACTATTTGTTCTAACCCTCGAGGAGTCATTTACTCTGTTCTTTTAGCACTGCAAAGGGCAGAAAATTGGGTGCCACCTTTTCAAATCTTTAATTTACCTGAACTTGTCGAGTTCCTGAGGGACCGTGCATTGCGACCATTGGTGGAAGTTCCGGTCGAACTGGTAAATCGTGATGATGAGATAGATTCAGGACCACCATCACCACAACCACCACCACAACCACCAGTGACGAAGCCAGTAGCCATGGAAGACGAAATTGCTATTGTAATTCCATCTGTGGAACTAGAATCACTGGAAAACGTACACCTGGAACAAGCACAACCAGTTATAAATTCTTATCTCATGGAATTACCACCCATGGAAAGATCAGTTCTGAGGATAAAGACTAGTACTACTACTCTTGTTGCATCTGGATCAACACCAAGAGTGTCACGCAGATCTGGTCGTGCTATTAAGAACACTGCCAAACATGATTTTATATCTAAAGAGAATTGAGTACTTTCTTTGGTATATATGAAGGTTACATGTAATACATTGTTAATGTCCAAGATGAATATTCTACTAAAAAGGAAGCTGTTGCCGTTGTATATGAAAAGGGTTTAGGCCCAGACCTTTTTCTTTAAGCGTTTTTCAAGAAAAAGAAAAGAAAAGAAAAATAGCTGGTTCTAGACCCTTGTAAGAAAAATAAACAATTATAATCCCTCTTCTAAGGCATAAATATTACAAGGAAGAGAAAGGTAAGGTTATTAATTTGTAATTTTTACTGATAAGAGTGATACATTAATAAAGAGTAAAAGTGATCTTATCTAAGATAGAAAATCTTTCTCATTCTCTCTCTTTCGCTCGTTATTTTAACCTTATGCACATGAACATAAAAACTGTGTAGGTTTTTTAGCAAACAATTGGCCCAGACCCTCACTCATTATTCTCTTCTTTCATCTACCACAAGCATTGTAATTACAACAGTTATCTAGAGAATACATAAAAGAAGTATATAGTTATTGATTTAGAATGTCTTTAAAGTGTTTTATAAATTGGAAAGAAATTTAATTGTTTTTATCTCTCATCAATTTATCTTCTTTAGGAAAAAAAAGCAAGCCAAAACTGAACAAAAAAAAAGCTTTCCACTGCATGCAACCGAACATTTCTCATTCTGCACCGTATATATTTAAGATAATCCCCCAAGTTTTCTGGGCCCACTTCTTTCTCTTCTTTAGTATAACAATAATTAATTCTCATCATTGTCAAGGATACATAACATACACACATACTACGTTTTGAAGCCCCTTTTGCTAATACATTTGTTATATATCTAAGCAATGACATCAGACGAACCCAACCGCATACTCACTCAGCTTGAGATGGCATCCACACCAGTGCCAGTGGAGGAACTCAATGCTAATTCAAGTACGCGCAGAGACCTCTTTACAGAGCTCAGGACACTCGCAAGAGATACACAGTTTCTCAACACATTTGACCAGCAAGCTTTAAAACGACTCGTGAACATATTCATCACAGTGCCCTCTGATGACATGCTCTCACTACTCGATTGCGCAGCTTCAATTGCCAATGTGCTCCACATCAAAGTCACTCTACGTCAGACTGAGTCCACCGCTGAAGTGCTACGTCCACTTATACCAGTTCTTTTCAAAATGCTTGACGGTGTGAGCGAACGAAGTATCAACTCTGAACTTCAGTACCAAGGTTTCTTCCCCATCTTTAGGCTGTACTTCCTCCTCTCTCACATTCCTTTTTTGCTCGAAGAACTTCGACTCTCCATCATCAAAATTAGCACCAAGCTCTTGAACTTTGTCACAATGTCAACGCTCGACTCTACTTACCTTAATGCCATCATCATTGAAATCCTTAAAATCCTCTACACAACAGTACACCAAATTGGAGACACTGCAGGGATTGACTCGTCGTATGTTCTCAGCTGCAACAAATTTTCCATATCCTACGCTAAACATCCAACCACAACCCCACAATATGATGAAATCCTACAATATTTCGGCAACGTTCTCATGGTGATCCCGCCAGAGTACTCCCGAAACTACATGCTCAATAAGGTTGCCTTTGCGAGAAACGAAGTGTGTCTTCTGAACAAGCTGACTGAAGAGGACCACTATTCCAAGACACAAACATCCCCTGTGCCTGCATTGCTAGTACTCGACATTCTCATGACTATTGACAATGGCGAGAGTGGTATCGAACAGCTCATACACGATAACCTTAATTTGGAAAGGCTCAAATTGCTATTATCCTCAAATCCTATGGTGGATCCACATCTCCCCGTTGTGCTGGAATCACTCGAACAAAGAATTGGACACTTCCAAACACAGCAGAATGAGCTTAATAGGGTGCTACAAGAGGCTGCACAGCTTCCGCATAGTACAAAGGATGAGAGTACTCCCCGGTTTGAGGATCTAAGTGAACGTGAACAAGATGAGGAAATTACAAAGATGAAGGATTTGTTTGGGAAATTGGAAAAGAATGGTGTTTTCAAGATCCAGATGAAGTGATATATTATCACACCTATATATATACATATACTTATGAATACTAATAATAATGACCAATGACAAAGAGTTGATTGCTTGTAATCGGTACGGACTTCCCTTACATCTTGAAACTAGTGTTTTTGTATCTCATTTAGTACAATCATATCATTCCAAGTCGATAAACAGCTGTACATACTTAACGGGGGGAGAATCCCCCAATATAATAAATAAAAGGCGTTACCATGCGTTAAAATACACCATCACTTCAGTGACCTTAATTTGTTTCCAAAAATCTTTATGTGCTATTATTCTTTCTCTTTTTCTTTCTTTCTTCTTTTTTGGTTCATAATTACCATTCTTGAGCTCTGACACCATACTTGGATTTCTTAGTACCAACAACAGGCTTGATCAACTTAGAACCGCCTTCAAGGAAAGAGAATCTCTCCCTTCTCATGGCCTCGTACTTGTTTATGAACTCCTCCTTCTGCAAGGTCAAACCAATATCATCAAGACCATTGACAAGACAGTGCTTTCTAAACTCCTCAACATCAAAGTGTTCAACAAGAACCTGGCCATCTGGTCCACGAATCTGCTGATTTGGCAAGTCGATAGTCAACTTCTCACCATTCTTTGCAATTGGATAAAGCTTTTCCAAGATAACCTCCTGTGGTAATCTGATTGGAAGCAAGAAGTTCTTGAAAGAGTTATTGTAGAAGATATCACCGAATGATGGAGCAATAATAGACTTGATACCGAAATCCTTCAAAGCCCATGGAGCATGCTCTCTAGAAGAACCACAACCAAAGTTGTCACCAGTCACAAGCAAAATCTCAGCATTTCTATATGGCTCAACGTTCAAAACGAAATCAGTCTCGACATCCTTGCCATCTGGACCCTTGACGAAACGTGACTCGTAGAAAAGACCAGCCTTAAGACCAGTTCTCTTAATAGTCTTCAAGAACTGCTTTGGAATGATGGCATCGGTGTCAACATTGGCTCTATCAAGTGGGGCAGTGATGGATGTAATCGTAGTGACGGCATTAGAAGATACTGCACCAGTGGAAGCAGCAGCATCCTTATCTGGTGTCTCATGAACAGTGTGGTCATCGTGTGGAATGTCATTGATCTCGTCAGCAGCCTCCTCTTCAGTGGTCTCGCCTTCGTCAAGTGGTCTCTTCTCGTGCTCGTAAACGGCAAATTGAAGGGCTCTATCAGCCTGCTCCTGCTCAATAGAAATCTTTGGAACATCTGGGTCAGTGTATTGGTACTCTCTGATATCAACGAAATGACCAGCAATACCAGCAGCAGCGGCCATCGCAGGAGACATCAAGTGTGTACGAGAAAGTGCACCTTGACGACCTTCAAAGTTTCTGTTGGAGGTAGAAGCACAACGCTCTTCTGGATCTAAGATATCTGGGTTCATACCAAGACACATGGAACAACCAGCCTCTCTCCACTCAAATCCAGCAGCCTTAAAGATCTTATCAAGACCCTCCTTCTCAGCCTGCTTCTTGACAAGTCCGGATCCTGGGACAACAAGAGCACGCTTAACGTTTGGATGTTTCTGCTTGCCCTTGACGACTCTAGCGGATGCTCTAAGATCCTCAATACGAGCGTTTGTACAAGAGCCAATGAAAACCTTGTCAATTGTGATCTTATTGAGTGGGACATTCGGTGTGAGACCCATGTACTTCAAGGCTCTCTCCATACCCGACTTCTTGATTGGGTCCTCAACGTTGGATGGGTCTGGGACAGAGGCGGTGATAGGAAGGGCATCCTGTGGAGATGTACCCCATGTAATAGTTGGGATGATGTCTGTGGACTTGATGGTGATGTCGTAGTCAAAGTGTGCACCTTCATCTGTGTGGAGGGTGGACCAGTAAGCAACGGCCTTCTCCCACTCGGCGCCCTTTGGAGCCAATGGACGACCCTTAATATAGTCGAAAGTGGTCTGGTCTGGCTTGATCATACCAGCACGGGCACCGGCCTCGATGGCCATATTACATATGGACATTCTAGCCTCCATGGACAAGTTCTCAATGGCCTTACCGGCAAACTCAATGACACAACCAGTACCACCAGCGGTACCAATGACACCGATAACATGGAGGACCAAATCCTTGGAAGTGATACCAGGCATCAAATCACCATCGATGAAGATTCTCATGTTCTTGGACTTTGCTTGGATGATGGTCTGTGTTGCAAGAACGTGCTCAACTTCAGAGGTACCGATACCAAAGGCGAGAGCACCAAAGGCACCGTGGGTGGAAGTGTGGGAGTCACCACACACAACAGTCGTACCTGGGAGGGTGAAACCTTGTTCTGGTCCAACGATGTGGACAATACCTTGTCTGTCATCAGTCATGCCAAAGAAAGTAACGTCAAAGTCCTTGACGTTCTGCTCAAGAGTCTCAACTTGGAGACGGGAATCTTGCTGCTTGATAAAAGTGGCGGTGGACTGGAAGTCGGCACGGGAGTCTGTTGGAATGTTGTGGTCAACAGTTGCAAGGGTACAGTCTGTTCTTCTGACTTTTCTTCCTGCGTTCTTAAGACCCTCAAAGGCCTGTGGGGATGTCACTTCGTGAACGAGGTGTCTGTCAATATAGAGGAGGTAGGAACCGGAATCGTCACGGTGGACGATGTGATCCTCAAATACCTTGTCATACAAGGTCTTTGGCTGGGTGGTAGATGACATCTTTTTTTATTCCCTACTTGGATGTGAAAGGTCTTGTTGACTTTTGCTAGAGAAATAAGTCAAGAGAATGAAAAGTGAAAAAAGCTGAAGATTTCTCCCATCCAAATTTTGATGATTCATCGCGGAAGGTCACCGCACCCATTTCCAGTAAGTTTCCTGTTTTGTAAATTTGTCAGATTTGTTTTCTTATTTTTTTCGATGGAGAGCACATTCGCGAACAGCCAATCACTGTTGGGCAGTTGGTCAGAGAAACCCGGACACCAGACGAAAAGTCTCTTTGTTGTGTTTAAACAGCATTAATCCATTGGTTTGTTACTCAATTTACTGTGTTTAATAGATTTTGAATATTCTGGTGAGCATTGTTTTCGTTTTATTAACAAATCAAGTCACTGTGATGGTTTTTTGTAATAATATAGAAATAAAAATCGTTTAATAGAGAAGAAGACGTGTGTGATCATTTTGTGGGGTACATGCTACATAGTCTGATTTGAATCTTTTGAAATCAGAGATGGATATTCTAGAAGAGTTATTAGAATTACCAGTAAGAGTTAATAAATGCGGAAGTACTTCTAGACATGATGATATTAAGTATTTTCACACCTGTCATATCTATTACACAATCTACTGCTACATTACAAGGTGTGGCTGAATCTGTAGTTCTGTTGACTTGTACTGCGGAGCTTAAGTATAGAGGCTATTTAGTTATATGAATCTCAAATTGTGAGTTTTGAGTGATTATAGTATTTGGTTAGGCACAGCTTGCTTAGAGTGTTAGGATGAAATTCAAATATGCTGGACCGGTCCGGTTATTCCCCGCCATAGCAGAAAAGACAAAAAAACCTTTCTATATAACTGTAAGTGTGGGTTGTTCTAAGCTGTAAATTAGGAATTGTGTTGGGCCAGGTTGAGGGGTTGAACTCGCTGTTTATTTCGCTTCAATTCATATGATTCATTCGTCTCCTCCCTTTTCATTACTGGCATGAGCGCCGGCATTTCCCCAGATCTGGGCACACAAAGCTGAAGTCGTTATGGTTATACTCGGAGGAATTAGGCCGTTTATTATTTTTTATTATATAACACCGGAGAAACTAATCCACGAATAAGCCATTTTTTTAAAAACAAACACTAATGTTTCAGTGCATACATATGACCATCATTTTTTTTGCACAATCTAAAGTTTATCTTTTGGCGCTCTTTGCCTTTGTCTTTGTCTTTGTCTTTGTCTGGTGTTTTCCAGATCCTTGCTCAAGGTTGTTTGATTGCTAAAAAGAGTCTTAACCCCGGAGTCAAGAAGTTGTGTGGTGTGGATCCCCACCAGGATAAAAAAAGAAAAGAGAAAGGAAATTAAACGATGCCTTAAAATGTCCCCAGTTCAGATTGGTGGAACCGAAAAGGGTACCAAGACGCGTGCGTATATACTGATTGGCTGGCCCGAAACTAGCATTAGCACATAATATGCACATTCCTTCACACCTGTATACATTGACATCCCCCACTGTACCTGCCTCTTGTCTTTTTTTATTTTTTTGATGGGTTCTTAGAAAGCTGATTGAAAGAAGGAGACTGGGAACAATTAGAAGTTGAAGGAAGAATAGAGTGAAAGACTGGTATATTTCCCCCAAAAAATCAGATCTCTCATTGATACAAAAACATTATGATAACGTCATTGTACGCCTACACCTGGGTTCATATGCTTTGCTTTTGTTTTTTCCGGGCTGGTTCGAGCAACAGAAAGCAAACGTGGAGTGCGTCCCGTTTCCCCAGAGTAAAAATTTACAGTTTTGGTTTTTTTTTCCGGTGTTAAACGGCCAAATAAATTATATATTGATAGGGTTGTATTTAAACAAAGGTATCAACGTTTAAGCTAAGGTATGGTTTTTATTGGTGTAGAGTAATATATTTCCACATATCGACTTTTTCATCAATATCTACTCCAATTTTTTTCTCATTTTATTTAATGCGCCGTACGTAAACAGCACCAAAGAGGCTCATACTCGCGCCTTACTGTAAAAACTACGTTGCAGTACAATTACCACAGCTCGCATCTCCTTGCGCATATCACCCTTCTCTTTTTTTGCTACGATGATCACTTACCTTCTTTGTGGGGGAAAACGGGCTTACCCCGACTCCCTTCCGAAACATATTTAAAAGGGCCTCATGTGCCACCCTGTTCGATGATTATAAACTGATTATGGTGTTTCCCCGACACACACCCTTTTTACTCCGTGATCAAATCCTAAAATCATGAGTAACGAAGACAAATCAGCAGCTTCACACCTTTCACAGGCGTCCTCGGACACTGTTGAGAACGGCACTACCGCCTATGATGAGAAGAAGAATGAAGCCCCAATGAGCACTGCTGGAGTTGGCCTTTTCCAGGACTCTGAAAACTCAGAAGACTTGGCCAGGGAGGCTGAGGAGCAAAACATCCTCTCACAATATGACGAGGAGCAAGTCATGGAGATGGGTAGAAACTTTGCCAGAAAGCATAACCTCGAGGATGTCGAGCTTTTTGCCCGCGGTGCAGCTGTGGCTAGAAGACCAAAGTCCTTCAACAAGATGGATATCTTGAGCGATGAAGAGAAGGATGCTCTCAATAGAGAGAGAACTCACCCTTGGGACATCCCATGGAAGTTGTGGCAGATTGTCATCTCTGTGTCCCTCTGTGCTGCTACCCAAGGTGCGGATGAGTCTGTTATCAACGGTGCTGTCTTACTCTACCCAAAGTACATGGGTATTGGCGATAATGACGACAGATCCAGATGGCTCCAGGGTCTCGTTAACGGTGCACCATACCTCTTTTGCGCCTTTGTTTCTACTTTTATCACCGACCCACTCAACAACAGATTTGGCCGTAAGTGGGTTATTTTCTGGTCCTGTGTTGTTTCGTGCCTCGCCTGCTTCTGGCAAGGTTTTGTTGACCACCATTGGTTCCACTTGTTTATTGCTCGTGGTGTTTTGGGTGCTTTCGGTATCGGTCCAAAGTCCGCTACAGTGCCTGTTTACTCTTCTGAAGCTGCACCTGCTGCAATTAGAGGTGCTTTAACTATGCTTTGGCAGTTCTTTACAGCTATGGGTATTGCCCTCGGCTATGTCTTTTGTTTGGCCTTCTACTATGTGCCAGAACATAGCGTCCATGGTGGCTTGAACTGGAGACTTATGCTCGGATCAGCAATGCTTCCAGCCTTCTTTGCCACATTTCAGATCCCATTCTGTCCAGAGTCACCTCGTTGGTTGATGGGTAAAGGCCGTTTTGCTGAAGCTTGGACATCCTTGCGCTCCATCAGAAAATATGACATAACCGCTGCTCGTGACTTGTTTTACCAGTATGTTCTTTTGCAAGAGGAAGAGGGAATGGAGGTTCCAACTTGGCAGCGTGTCAAGGAGTTGTTCACCATCAGACGTAACAGAAATGCTTCTATTGGTGCTTTCATTGTTACTTTTGGTCAACAATTTTGTGGTATCAATGTTATCGCTTACTACTCGAGTTCCATCTTTGTTGAGGCAGACTTTGCCGAAATAAACGCTCTTGGTGCTTCTCTCGGTTTCGGTGCGTTGAACACAGTGTTTGCCCTCCCAGCTTTCTACACCATTGATAAGTTTGGAAGACGTTTCTTGTTGCTTTTAACGTTCCCTATCATGGGACTCTTTTTGCTCATGACTGGTTTCTCTTTCTGGATCTCTGAGGAGGATCACAGAACGGGTCGTATCGCAGCTATCTGTCTCGGTATCTACTTGTACACCATCTTTTACTCCTTTGGATCAGGTGTCGTCACATTCCCTTACACTGCTGAGTGTTTCCCATTGTACTTGAGAACCTTGGGTACCTCTATCTTTATTGGTAACTTGTGGTTCTGGAACTTCATTCTTGCCATCACATGGCCTTCCTTGCTTGATGCATTCAAGCCGCAAGGTGCCTTTGGATGGTACGCTGGTTGGAACTTTGTCTTGTTCTTCATGGTGCTGTGGTTCCTTCCTGAGACTAAGGCTCTCACGTTGGAGGAGTTAGACGACGTGTTTGATGTTCCAGCTATGCAGCATGCCCGCTACCAAACTAGGGAGATGCTTGACCTGTTCAAGGTGTATGTCCTCAGAAAGAAGAATGTTGTGAGACAACCACCATTGTATGGAAAGCACAAGTTAGCTGTCACAAACCCATCGTGGAATGATAAGCCAGAAGAACAGTTTGTTGAGTAAACTGCTTGTGATGCCTACAGTCTCTCGCTTCTTTTGCTATTTACATCTTTACCCTACTAGTATTAATACACTCAATTATACACTAATATATTATTTACAATAGAAACAAGGTGACTCTAGTTGTAGAACAGGAAGAGAACTTAGTAACTTAACGATATAGAGTCTAGACATATTCAGTGACGATCACCGACGCAAACTAGTTTTAAAGTCATACCCTTTATGTACCAAGTTTGTACCAGCTAATATTAATCTACGTGTCATGTTCAATGCAGAAAAGAAGTGTAAATAATAGAGGCATAAAATGAAGAAAACAGATAGAAAAAGACCGATCACAATTTCTCAAAAGAAAGAAAAGATAGATTTCAGCGTAAAATAAATTTGAGTAAATGCATAGAAAACCAAATAAAAGTTTAACCGAGATACAATCATCAGTATTCAAACAAAAAGCCGAAAACAAAATAAATAAATATAAAACCAACCAATTGTGACTCAATGAAAGAAACCAACAATCTAAACTAAAACCACAAAACGTCAAACATCACATAATCATAAGCGTAATCATAATAACCAAAATCAATCATCATCCTTACGAATTCTTGACATACTAGCAATTGGGATGTTCAAAATGGAACCCTTTGAACTTTTCTTTCTGTTGTACCCAGGATTTTTATCAAACTTCTCCGTATACTTCAGTCTCATATCGATATCACTCTCGTTGAGGTTAGACATTAATAAGCTGGAGCTTCGACTGATATTACCCGTTGTTGTACCAACACTTTCATTAGAGTTGTGAAGCTTCAATACATCAGCGGAAGCTTCATCATCCACAGACCCAGTGGGTGATCTTGAGACATTCATCAAAGAATTGTTAGGGGAGATACGACCAGGTGCAGTCTGTTGGGGTGTTTTGAGACGACTTTGCGATGTCTTGGAACTATGAGAGTTGCTCCGCGTTTTGTTCAAAGGTGTGAAGCTCACACCACCACTGATTCCACCAGTAGTAGTAGTAGTAGTAGTAATTGTGAATGCTCCATTTCCAGTGACGTTAGATGATGCTCTTGTACGTCCTTCAATAGGCGTGTTGTTTCCAGAACTCAGACTTGACATTGATGGGAAGGACGATAACGAATGTGAGTGAAGGAGTGAAGATGACTGTTGAGGATGCTCTTGGATAGACGGGAAAACTGCACCGTTGCCTGTTGGAGAATACAAGACGGGAGATGACGAGTTCATTACAGGGGGCTTGATAGTAAGTCCCAATGGTGAGTTGAGTGATTGGCCGTTGGACACTGATGGGGTATAAATGTATGCGTTCGATCCAGAAAATCCTAAAGATGCGGCACTGCGTGGAGCTGGTGACCGTGTGGATGAAGCGTTTGAAGGCCTGCGTACCGTGGTAACAGAAGGTAATGGTGGAAGTGAATTTGAATGAGATCTGTGCTGTTGGAGCCCAGAACTTGAGAATGCCTCGCTTGTCGACGATGGGGACTCCTTCATGTTTGCAGAGCCAATATTGAGGATGCTCAAATCGTCGATATCTGTGCTTGAGGCGGATTCGGATAGGAAATTGTGGTATTGTTTTTCAACTTGGAAACTGGCTGCAACATCCAGCGGTGTCAGCCCGTTCTTATTTCTTGTAGTCGTGTCGATGCCGTGCTGAATGAGCAAGCGGATGGTGCGAATGGCTCCATACTTCATGGCAATGTGGAGAGCGTTGTTTCCCTCGTCATCAAGAGCGTTGATATCGGCTCCAAGACCAAGAAGCATCTCGGTACACTTGAAGTAGTCTTTGACACTACAGACATGAAGTGGGGTCTGGCCTAATTCGCCGTGTTCGTTGAGCTGATTTGGGAAGTGCTGGAGAAGGAGATGCGTCGTCTGCTCGTGACCGTTGCTGAGCGCAAGGTGGACGCTGGTATTGCGCTTGAATGTTCGAAGGGTCTCGTTTTTATCGTGGCCCAGGGATATGAGATGGACACAGACGAGGTACCGCCCGTGGAAGGCGGCGTAGTGGAGCGAAGACCACCCGTTGGTGGGGTCCACGTTCTCAAGAAGTTCAGGGAAGCGCTTGAGAAGACGCTTCACCACGAGGAGGTTCCCCTCTGACACCGCTTGGCGAAGACGTATCGACGGCTCAAGCATTGTTTTTTTGAGTTTTTTATGTGGATATGAGCTTCGAGAGCGTAGTTGCCCTTTGTTCCTGAGATATATACAATTTTGTTCAGGACTGAGATTTTGCCGGACGCGTCCCTTTAAAATTTCAGGGCCAAAAAATTAAGGTTGCTAATGTGGGTGTGCGACTTGATGGGCTGATTCAAGAGAATGAAGGGGACCAAAAAGAGGGAGTTTGTCAATGGGAAGAAAAAAAGCCAAATTTAAATGAAAGTAGAAGAAGATAAAGACTAGGCCCTGTGATGGGAAAGACCAAGTCTGGAAAGAGGACCTATCCTTGAAATTCCTTGTTGGAACCATGCAATTTCATCTGACGCCCTTTTTGACTTCCAAATCCGGACGAAAAATTATGCACCACTCGCAGCGCACACGCATTCTTCGCTGCAAGCCATCAACAGATGAGAAACAATGGCCAACGAAGACAAGAAAGCTAAAAGTCTAAGAGGAATAAAGATCTCTCCATTTCTAGAAAACCTTGTATAAAAACCAACTGTATAAAAAGTACAAAGGAGTTACCACCCAAAGAACTTGAACACATCCTTCTTAAAGTCCTGGGGATTATCCAGGTACAGATGGTGGCCAGCATTACTGAGGATTGTGTACTCAGCCTTTCCGTCTTTTCCCGTTTCATTGATCCTTCTCACCATCGTAGCACCAGCCTCTTTGCTCATCCAGTCAACATCTCCGTACATCCATAGAGAGGGCATAGGTAGGTGTTCTGGAACACGGGAAAGCAATGGATATCTTGCCAGCGCTCCAGGAGCTAGAACCCTTGTCAGTGCATACTCACCAGATGCTTTTCCAACAAACGTGCTGTAACAATAGCGGTGCATCTTTAATAGCATATCGTCATCACCGAGGAATGCAAAACGTCTAAAGGACCATCGACTAGCCAATGAAGCACCATATGGGCCAGCATAGCGCAGGAGTGTGAACGGTGAGGCGTTCTTCTTCCACAAATACTCAAAGTAACTTGGAAGGTTTGGGGCTCTAACGACATAACCGTCTTCATCTGGCACGTGCAGCGACGAGCTTTTCTTGATAGGCTCATCGGTGTTCCTCAAGTGTCGACCCACCTCCCTCTCGATATCTGGTCCAGCAACTTCCTCGACGCTTGCTGAGCTCGAAGGTGGTGCAGACCCAGAAAGATCAAACTGACTTCGTTCAACACCAACAGGACTCACAAGAACAAGCTTTTCAACATGTTCTGGATATTTCATAGCATATAGTGTACTCAGGTATCCACCAAAGGAATGGCCAACCAAGTAGAACCTCTCAATACCCCTCTCCTTTCTCCAGGCCTCGATCGAACTGAGAAAAAAGTCTTCAACCTTCAGAACATCCTCCATATCATTTTTACCATTGAACCTAGGCAGCTTTGGGCGTGACGAGAGTCCATATCCAAGAAGGTCAACGGCGTGCAAGTTGACCCCTGGTTTGGATGTCATATTTTCAAAGTTACGGATGAACAAACCAAGAGCAGCACCATATCCGTGCACAAGCACAATATGATTTTCTGTATCTGTGCTCTCCACGTTTTTAACGTTAAACTCGTGTACATACTCCTTGTCACCAATAGGCACGTTCAAAACGTTTGCGACTCTTTTTCCATCTGTCTCGGGGTAAAAAGGGAGTGTACTCAAAATGTCAAACTCAGCTTCGGAAAGCTTCCCCCTATTCCACCAGTGTTTAAAGGCTCTGAGATACCCGTAGTCCGGTTGATGATCCTTCTCTTCCATAGGACTAGCTGATCTGGACTTGGTGACCGTAGCCATTCTCTCTTCTTCTTTTGATGTCATTTCCAAAGATGACACACCACAAACACAGAGATCTGCACTTGGCTCACCAAAGTTATAGCTTGAATTATTTACTGGTCTCCACAGGTAATTGCCACTGATATTTTAGTACTTCAAATCGCGCTCTGTACCCGGCGCCCCTATCTCCGTACCTGACGCATGGACAAAATGAAAGAACTAAGCCTACTTTTTTACATTTTTACTATGATGAGTTCTGATTCTGTTTCTTGTTTGTTTTTTGAAAAGGTAAACATAAATAGATGGAGACAGTTTGACACCTTCAGATGTTATTAAGAGCATTGTATAAACCATACGCATAGGCGGCAAAACCACCAATGGCAAAGAGAGAGCTCACAATGTTCAAGCCATGAATCGTCTTCAAGTCCTTCTTTGGATACAATGACCCATCCTTCTCACCAAATCGAGCAATTTTGCCAATTCTGTACCTGATATATGGTCTGCTAAGCAGGTAAAGAGACGTGCTCAAGCTTCCAACAATGAAATAAAATCTTGCAAAGGACTCGAATGGAAGAAGATATGCACCACGGCCACCAGCAATGACGGAACCAAGGCCAGTAGCCAATTCTGTAGTGTGACCAAGATTGTAGTAGTTCTTGGACCAGTCAACCACACTGACATTACTGGCTTCTTCACTGATAAGGTTTGGAACCAATAACCATGTAGAAATACTGTGTGTGAAGAGGCCGAAAGAGAGCACTGGTGCAGCGTAAAGACCAAGGCCAACAACGTCGAAGCCACTCTTGAAACCAGCTTTGGCAGCTATGTTGTCGTTGTCGTTGAGAGTAAGAGTGCGAACCATCTGTTATATCGTGGGCTTTTTTAGTTGGAATCTAATGTTCACTTTAATAAAAAGACAACAATGGGTGGGTAACCGGGTCCTTATAAATGATTGCTACGCCCCCGAAGCAAACAATGTGGAGAGACAGAACGTGTAATTTGCCCGGGGCCAAGGTCATACACAACTATTATCTATAAGTGGTATCTGGAATTAAGCTTATAAATTCGAAACAATAACATTCGATCTCCTTTATACAACCTAAACAGTAATACCCATGCCTAAAGGACTATCACGGAGGAAGGCAAGATATCAAAGGAGAATAGCGGAGTAGCTAACGCACTCGCTCTCTCTTATTACTGTAAGCTATGTAATTCCGGGTGCGCGAGAATCAGCAAGATATCCTACTTATATAATCATCAATCCCCACTCATATCACGTGACCATAACATGGTTTGTGCCACACTAACTAACTCATCGCTTTTGTTTACTTTTCCACAAGGAGAAAAAAAAAGAGTAAACAAAAAAAGGTGACCGGCAAGTTGGTGGAAACCACCGTGCAATCATCAGTGATTTATCACACACCACTGAGAGGTTATCAAAGCTGTTTGACTTTAGCATAAAATTTCTAAACCATCCATACTCAGTCATACACAGACATAGTTACACTATAATCTGATTCGAACTCAATCTTAAGCTTTTCCGATATGGTTGCCCCCACATCACCAAGGCAACAGCACTATGTCAACAGCACCGAGGACTTTGAGAAATGGATTCGTATGGCTACTGACAACGTGAGTGAAAAGTCTTTACTTTCCAACACTGAGTGAATTATCCTATATTAACACCTGCTCTAGAAAATCAACACGTCAAATAGTTGGGATCTGGCATTGATTGATTACTTTTACGACTTATCTGTACTCCGTGAAGGAGATGGTATCAATTTCCAGAAAGCATCTGCCACACTTGACGGCTGTGTTAAGATCTACTCATCACGGGTTGATTCCGCTGCTACAGAGACAGGCCGTTTGATCTCCGGTCTTGCCTCTGGACGCAAGGAGAGAGAATCATCAGAAAATGACCCCAAAGACGAAGGAGACAGTGACCTTGATGAAATGCACCCAAATGCTCCACAGCGACAGAAGAAGACACGAGCAAATACCAAGAAGGATACATTGGTAGACTTTAAGCAGCTACATCTTAAAAAAATCGATATGGAGCTGAACGTTGATCCGTTGTTCAAGAAAGCTCTTGCAGATTTCGATGAAGGTGGCTCAAAGAGTTTGTTATTGAATATGTTACACGTTGATGCCATTGGAAAAATGGTATTTGACACTACAGAGTCTGCAGAGCTGACCCGTCATAATACTATATCCAAGAATACAGATGAAGGTGAACTTGACGAATGTGATCTCAGCTTCGCTGCAATGGACATTGATAAGGCAGAGGAAGACATGGGAACACAGACAGATGAAACATTACACGGTCCCATCATGGAGCTCGGCAAGAGATTTTTATCTACTTGTATGAACTCAGAGACAATGGTATGCCCATCAATCAAGGACCTTCGTGATGTTGTAGACCAGAAGAATAACTCTTCTAATCTTTTGAAGGACTTGGAAAACATTGTGATACCAGAAACTTATGACTACACACTAAAAGGTGATTACGAAACAACTTACAATGGGTTCGATATCTCACTTGGTGGCGCCGCTCCTCTTGACGACTATGACTACGAGATGGGTGGTGGTGGTGGTGATGAGGAAATGCCTCCTATCCCAGAGAGTGAGAACAACTCAAAGTATCCCGGAAATAAAACATCTATCTTTTTTGATGATCTTGATGATGAAGCTGATGATTATGGTGTTACGATGCGGATGCTCTTTGGTGATGATAAGTCATACAATGTGACAAATGATAATGAAGACTTGGGATCAATAACAAACATTCCTGATGAGGAGTTGCTAGCCTACTTTGATGAGAATCAGAGAAAGAATTGGGCTGGACCAGAACACTGGAAGGTCACGAGAATCAAACGCTCTTTCGGTGGGGCCAAGAATGAAATGAAAGTTGACGAAAATGGTGAATCAGTTTCGAAACCTGCTAGAAAACCGAAGGAGAAGACATTAATCGACTTCATGTCAGATGATAACTATCCCGATCAGGATAGAATTTTTGAACCAGGAAAGGCGACGATCACACTACCCAAGGGGCAATGGAGAAATCAGAGAGATAAATATCTTCTTCCAGATGATAGTCATTTCACAACGCGGAATTTCATCTCGTTATTCACCAAGCAGAAGCTTATCAACTCAAGGTTCAATAAAGTCAAGGATATGGATCAGGCCATCGACCAATCACTATATGCCGATACAGCTTTACCCGAGGAGCACAACCATATTCCAGCTCTCAATAATCCAGACTTCTTCAATGATTACGGCGATTATCCAGATGATGGCGGGATAGATTTGGAGTATAGTGATTTGCCAGAGTCTCAGGCCCCAAGCTCACAGCTGCTAACTAAGAGCTATGGAAGTCAGCTACCATTGAACTATTCCCGTGTTTCAAAGAAAGTTGATATCAAGCTCTTGAAAGACAACCTATGGGACACATTAAAGCAAGAACATGTTACAAGGAAGAGTATGGTGCCGCCTACACAACCAATCATGGAAGAACAAGAGACATTAAAGTTCAGTGAAGTGGTAGGAGATTTGGGTAAAAAATACGACCCACAAACAAAGAAGGATTTGTCGACAAGTTTCTGCTTTATTTGCTTGCTTCATCTTGCAAATGAGAACGGATTTACCATTGCTAATAACAGTGATAACACAGACCTGCTTATCAAGAACTTTGAATCAATTGAAGCATGACGAAAGGGTATATTGCCTCTACAATAAATGATGGACTTTGCATACTTTCATGACAGTTGTACTATCTCTCTCTTGGCGCCAAACATTGTATACGCCGGCACTGAAATGACCACAGGTTTACGCATAAGAATAGGTGCTATGCTTAGATTGAGTACAGTTCAGTTTTCTGAAAATACATATTATGAAAGAGATGTGTGAAGTTCTGCGACCCGAGGAAGAGCCCAACCAGAAATGAAAAGAGTGAAACCTGGTTTAATACTTTAAAGGGTGCATAATTGAGTGAACGCTTCTAAAAGAACCATCAACTGAGGATATAAAGTCTATATAATGCACAAGTAAGGCACAATGTAGATGGACTTTATCTTCTGCGTACACCTTTTTCGCGAGAATCTTGAACACCCGAACACCACATTGTAAGAAGTAAAAAAAAATTCACCTGCTTAGAAACACAAGATGTGCTATACTATGAAGCTAAAAGTTTTAACAACCACCACTCCATCTCGTCTTATCTACTAATTCATCATGGCCGTTGATAACATCGTCCATATTGAGCATGACCGTGTAACAAACACAGTCTCTAACGATTATCCTGGTTATCACAACAGCGACGAGGACTTCTCCTGGAACATTGATACCTTCAAAAGCAAGTTTGACATTAAGGTGTCCTACATTACGGAGAGAACAGCCAACTTTGACCTGATCAACATTGATACCTCAATAGCGAATGCTTTTCGTCGTATCATGATCTCAGAGGTGCCATCCGTTGCCGCTGAGCAGATTTATATTTTCAACAACACCTCTGTTATCCAGGATGAAGTGTTGGCACACAGAATAGGTTTAATCCCATTGAAGGTTGATCCAGATCGCTTGACCTGGGTTGACTCGACTGTTGATGAGAGTGATCGCTTTACAGACTCCAACACTGTTGTCATGACGTTGGACGTTGTCTGTTCAAGAAACCCACACGCTCCGAAGAACTCCACTGATCCAAAAGAACTTTATAGAAACAGCAACGTGTACGCCCGTGACCTGAAATTTGAACCACAGGGAAACCAGCTTGAAACTTTCAAGAGCCCAGTTGAACCGGCTGATCCAGATATTCTCCTGGCTAAGCTTAGACCAGGACAGGAGATTTCATTAAGGGCACATTGTGTTTTGGGTATTGGTGCAGACCACGCTAAGTTCTCTCCAGTTTCCACGGCATCTTATAGACTTTTGCCAACTATCGAGATAACAGAGAATATTACAGGGGAGGACGCCAAGAAGTTCCAGAAGTGTTTCTCTACTGGTGTCATTGACATTAACTCTGAAGGCGAAGCTGTGGTGAAGGATGCTAGAAGAGACACAGTGTCGAGAGAAGTGCTTCGCCATGAGGAGTTCAATGGAAAGGTGAAGTTGGGTAGAAACAGACAATACTTTATTTTCAACGTGGAGTCCACGGGTGCTATGCCACCTGAAGAGATCTTCTTCAAGAGTGTCAGAATTTTGAGAAACAAGGCTGAGTACTTGCGTAACTGTCCTATTGGGCGTACCTAAAGCTGTATGCAAGTCCTTTATAATAGAATAGAACGTTTTCCTTTTGGAATAAGAACTGTGATCAATGTACGAGATAAAAACAGACTTTAAAGAGGGTTGGGGATCTACTAGAACCATATCTACTTTCACTTTATCGAACTACTATCTAAATGGTAGAGACATCTGAGATGCTGGTACACAGCCGAAGGGACCAGCTTTTACATATCACACCTATCCTACCCTCTGCTTAGAGGGCTCGAACGGCATGAACAGAGCCAAACAGCCAATGACTCCCACAAAAGCACCACAGATCCAAACTGGAACAGAGGAGGACGTATCACCGTAGTATGCAATGATAGGGACGATACAGCCAGTGAAGCGTGTCAATGCAACAGCAATGGAGTTCCCTGTGGCTCTGGCCGACGTTGGCATCACTTCTGGTGTGTAGGCGTAGAGACAGGAGTAATATATGTAAATTGTCACGTAAATGGCTGAGGAGAACCCGACATTAGCATCACGGGTCCTCACTGTAGTATAACCAAAGAAGAGGGCCATGGAGGATAACCCACCAATGACCATGACTCCACGACGACCTATCCACGGGAAGAAGAGGAGTATTAAGCCACCAATGATGCCGCCTCCGATTGAGGCAACATTGGAAATGACATTATCTCGATATACACCAGCAAGAGTGGTGGCCGTCGTCTGAGCACCACGAGCAGCAAGCAGTTGAGGAAGGAAGGCGCTATATAATGGATACGAAAGCCCAAGGAATAGCCATGAGGCAAAGACAAGAGTACTGGATAGTGCCATCTTCCTTGTAGAGAATAATGTTGTTGTGTGGTGTTTGACCAAGTACCATGTTTCCTTAAGAGTTGGGCTTGCAAGGTAGTTATCGTTGGACGTAATTTCCCCACAAGCGTCGAGTTTCTCCAGTGTCAGAGAGCACTTGCGGTCATATTTGTTGGCTATGCGGTGAAGAACCTCCACAGCCTCAACATCACGCTTGTTTGTGACGAGGAATTTCGGTGTCTCCTGGAGCTGGATCACTGTGACTCTGAGAACCGCAAGAACAAGCACGAAAGCACTATTGAGGATCCAGATGTATCTCCAGCCCATATTCTCCACATTGGTGCAGTGCTCAGGGTCGGAGCAATAATACTTTGGAATGGAGAAGAAGAGCCAGGCAGTTAGCACTGCAAGGACTTGCCCAAGACCCCACCAACAAGCCATGAAGGTGACAAGCCATTGCTTCTTTGAGGGAAGGAACTCAAGAAACACAGTAGAGTCCAGAATCAGATTTCCACCAGAGGCAGCAGATGACAGTGCCACGAAGAAGCAGTATGTGCCGAAATTACCCATACCACCCGCAAGAAAGCCAAAGATAGCACTGAAGAACAGCGAAGTATTAAAAGCTACTTTACGACCAACCAGATCAGCACCGAATCCCCAGAAAATGGCACCGACAAGCAACCCAGCATAAGCGGCCACTGTATCAGATGAGAACCCTTGCTTGTACTGGTAGCGGACATAAATGGACACTGATGACTGAATCATCGTAAGCTGTGAATCGACAGCGTACCCCATTCCATTTAAACAAAAGAGTTTGAAGTGGTACCATGTGAAACCAATCTCATCCAAAGCATCGTTGATGAGATGAATCTTTGCAGTGAGTGCTGGGTCCTGCGATGTGAGGTTTACAAGTTCTTTCTCATCACTCTCGTCAAGCAGGGGAGTAGAGGACAGAGAGGACTGAGCGTTGACGTTCTCCACAACTGGGTCGTGTTTCTCCTCCGAGTCGGCCATGGCTGTCTTCTATGGGTGCAGTAAAGTCCTAGCGAAGCTTTACATGGCAAGAAAGGGTACAATGGCGCCTTTTTAAACCAACACTGCGGGAAGACGTCATTGGTGAATTTTGCTCGTTGAGCAGGGAAAAACGGGTTTATCACAGGGCCAGGAAATGACGTCGATCGAATGTATCTGGATCTGGTTGTGGGACGCGACGGCGCCGGCCCCGACTGCAATGACAAACCCCGATAAGTCTAAAATTACCTATCAAGTCTCAAAGATACTGCGATCAATCAAGATCATCCTCGACTTTATCAGTGGGACACTGGGAGAAATGTCATTAGAAGTCTTTATTCCTCTTCTTTATCAGACATAACACCTTCTGTGAAAGAGAGATTCATTTCAAGGAGGTATAAGGTGAGTGTGAGTGAGAGAGAGAGTGTGTGTGTTTATCTGTGTTCTTCAGATCCCAAGACTACAGCAAAAGCGACCAGTGGTCTAATTTGTTAACCATGTATCTCCCCCTAAAGCAACAAGATAGTGTAATAAAGGAGAGTCAAAAAAATCAGATCATAGATGCCATATTCAATGTGTTCCCCATATACGTGTTATAATGATCTGCCGTCTCTTCCATTAGTTCATAGCTCGTTATCTCGTCATATATCTTTCTTGGGTAAATGTGGGCCACGTTGATCATCCCTGTATATCCGTCCCCTTCAACCTCGTTCAATGAGTATGTGCACCCTGGCATGGTTTCATTATTTTGGTCCACTTCGGCATTCGTATCCAATATAGCAGAGAGGTAGAGGGTAATGAACTGGCATGCAAATATGGCGAGGTTGTAGTAAATGTATACGAGCCTCGTGGTCGGCTTGGTCTCTCCAATTATCTGTAAGGTGAGACTCCCGTGGAAGTGCTTATTGGATGTATCATCTATAGGTACACCAACAACGATATCGAGGAAAAGAAATACCCCATTAAGAACAATCAGAGAGACTAGAAATGTCTTTGTAAGCTGACGTTTAACATTTTGGTCAAACTGAACCCCGCTAGTAGAAGGGAAAGGCTTCGCAACAACTCTATGCATCATCATTCGTACTGCAAATCGGATAAAAGAGATACTTAGGGAATAGTTAGTACAAGAACAATAGCTAGAAAAGTGCATAACAAGGAACCCACTTTTTGAAATACAAGATGATAATGAAAGTGTATCCGAGGAACTCAAAGTAGCGTATTAGAGAGTGTTTACTTTCATTCTTCCTCAGCTTCAACACTCGCAGGTTGTTCTCTCTGAGTTCTTTATCATTAATTAGTGAAGACGACATCTCTCCAGACTTCATTCAAGGGTTACTCGTTCATTGTTGGAGATTTCGTGTGACGTCAATGTCGCTTCCTTCCTTCTTTCCCTCCACAAAGGGTTTTCTTATATGATGTCCGGGTGTCATCCAAGAGTTCATCACGAGGTTACCCGCCCGTGTCGTCAATGCCCATTTTTTTTCGCGAATTTAATGGCCATTTCCAGCTGCTTTAACGCGTGTGTTGGCGGCCTTTCCCTTTTTTTTAACAGGGGAAAAGCTCCATGAGAAGGAGCGTAAAAGGCAGAAACCCCACCACCACCCAACAGCCAACTTCCTCGAAAACACCTTTAAACCCCAGCGTACACGCACAACAACACCACAACTGAACTTTGGGAATATTCGCCACCCATAGCCAAAGAGAACCACATTGCCAGAGTTGCTCTTGCCCACACATCTCCAGCTCTTCTTCTTTTTTATATCTCTCGCTGCAATTAACAGCGAACGCCTATTTTTCAAAGCCTTTCAATCAAAGGGTGCATTCCAAAGGGGCACTTGCACGATCACCAGTGACCACCGCATCAGAATATCTACATATTTACACCACTTTACAGAAAACTATTGTTCTATCCAGTTGAATCCTTGAATATTCACTCCGATATGAGCCACAATGAGTCCTCATCAGGGCTCTCTATGAAGACCGCCTCCACACCCATCGTCAACCTGCCCAGCGCTGGCGGGAGCTCGAGATCAGCCTCCGTTGGCAACGGTTCTTCCACAAACATGGTCTACATGATGAACAATAACAATAGCATCAGTAATAACAGCAACAACACTCTCATGCTCTTGAACAAGCAGGTGACCTCAAATGATTCGATATACTACGTTTGTCTCAAGCTTAAGAAGAGACTCGAGACAGTGCCACAACTCAAGCCATACATCAACCTAGCATACTCAAGTGCCGAGGTTCTCTCAGAGAATCAGGCACTGGAGCTATCACAGAAATCATCTCGTGCATCATCACAAAATCTCTACAAGACAGGAAATGGCTCAAATCTCCGAATGAGCGGAATGTCGAACTTTAGTAATCTCAGTGATGATTCGCACACATTGTCTTCGGGTACACAATCACCCACTGTTTCTTCATTGACCACCTTCCACGCCGGCGTGCTACCAGCTACTGTCAGCTGTGACCCAGCCACACAACTGTGGGCCCTGTTTCAGCAGGGCTCACCACTTTGTGTCATCTTCAACCTCGTCAAGCCTTCTCAAGCCCTGCCTGTTGTCTCATCAGACGATATGAAAACGTGCAAGAAGTCCATATATGACTTCATTCTAGCATGTAAGAACTACTTGAATTTTGAACACACAGATCTGTTCACCATTTCCAACGTGTTCTCACATGAGACTGATGATCTGATGAAGATCATCAAGGTCATTACCAGGGTCATTGATTTGGCGCCAGCTGTTTTCAAGGAAGTAGAAGTTGAAGAAAAAATGAAGATCACAGACTCCAAGTCGAAGGTAATAAAAGAGCTTGTTGACACCGAGCGAAAATATGTTAATGATCTAGAGACTCTGGTGAGGTACAAGGAGCAATTGCTTGAGTTTAACATCACCTCCTTAGAGGATCTGTACATGCTTTTCCCAAACCTGGATGATATCTTGGACTTTCAGAGACGTATCTTGATTTCACTAGAGATCAACAGCTTGGTTGACCCCAAGTATCAAAGAATTGGATCCATATTCATCCATGCCCAGTCTTACTTCAAACTCTATGAACCATGGTCCATTGGTCAAAAGGCTGCTATTGATTTCATTACCTCTTCTCCTCTGAGGCAGAAAAGTAATCAGTTGATCATTGAAAATGAGTTCGAACTCCAGAGTTTCTTGCTTAAGCCTGTCCAGAGGTTGTGCAAATACCCGTTATTGTTAAAAGAGTTACTGAAGCACACGGAGCAACAATCACCAAATCAGAATGAGCTGCTAATGGCTTTAGATATCTCCAAGAAAATTGCCAATGACATTAATGAGAACCAGAGGCGTGTTGAGAATGTCGAGGTTCTGAAAAAATTATTTGACAAGGTTGTCGATTGGAAGGGTTATGATGTCCATAGCTTTGGTGAGCTCTTATTCTTTGATAAAGTTTTCGTGAATGATAACTCTAAAAACTCTGATGAGAGAGAGTTCCAGGTCTACTTATTTGAGAACATCATTATCTTCTTTAAGGAGTTATTGCCACAGCAGAAGAAGTCATCTATTGGTTTGAAGAAAAAGTCTTCGACAAATCTGCTGTCCTCCTCAGATGCTATTGGCCTCGAACTCAAGGGAAGAATCTCCATTGCCAACATCTATAGTATCAATAGCGTCACTCCTAGACAGCTGAACATTTCCTGGTCCGGTATAAAAGATACTGGAAGCTTTCTTATGAGATTTAAGAATGAGGAGACACGCACCAATTGGGAGGCATGTATCCGCAAGCTGGTCACCAATTTACAGGACGAGTACCAAAACAGTACCACTCAGCGGATTTCTCAACTGTCTGTCAGCGACAGAGTCAGCAACGGTGTCTCTATTGCTGGTAGCTCTTCGAGATCCTCTTACATTGGTCGCACTAATTCTGACTTGACTGGACCATCGAGTTACTCTTCTACTACTCCCGGTCACTCTCGTCAAAGATCAGAGGTTGCATCAAGTTCTAGACGTACTACCCAGGAGTCCATTCAGACTATGAGATCCATTTCAGAATCGTACAAGAACAACCTTCCTAATAACTCTATCATTGTGAGATTGATGTATGGGCAGGACCTGTTCACCATGATGATTTCCATTGACATTGGCGTTGATGAGTTCTTGGACAAAATTGATAGAAAAATCAAACAATGTGGTGGTCAGATGAAGGGTAAAGTGAAGTATCAAGATGAGGATGGTGATTTTATTGTGATTGACAGTGAGGAAGATTGGATTATGGTCAAAGATATGATGAAGCTTGTTGGTGATAAGGTATTGCACGTATGGGTAACATGAGAGTTACTCGTGGAAGTCAAAAAAGCTAGAAGAGAGCAGGACCAGAAACCGACAAAAAGAAGGGTAAAATGAAAAGAATATCATGACTTAATGATCCATTTGTGCTATGTAACTACAATGTTTTTGCTTTGGCTAAATTTAGCGTGTACTTTTGAAGCTCTTAAAAAAATAATAAATAAAAAAAAGAAAGAATGGACTCTAACCTGTCTAAGGATTGATATGTACATACGAGTAAAGACGAGATCACGTCATCATGTACTTTGGACCATCACCACCTTCTGGTACGGTCCAGTTGATATCCTGTGTTGGCACCTTGATATCACAGGTCTTACAGTGGATGCAATTTTGGGAGTTGATCTGGAATTTGACACCATGTTTCGATGTCTCGTCCTCGACGTACTCATAGACACCAGCAGGACAGAATCTGTTCTCTACACCCTTGAACTTTGGCCAGGCAATCTCAGTGTGTTTCTCCATGTCCTGCTCTGGAACCCTCAAGTGGTTTCTCTCGTCCTCATCATGGTGAGTTCCAGTTCTGGAGACAGATGTAAGGATATCAAAAGAGATCTTGCCGTCAGGTTTAGGGTACTCGATCTTCTCAAATTCATCCGCAGATCTGGTAGCAGCAGCGTCTGTGTGACTGTGTTTGAACGTCCAGGCAACCTGGCCCTTGAGTAGCAAGGAGTCGATACCAGAGTAAGCAGCTCCAGCAAGGAAACCGATACCGCTGTTAAAAGAAGGTCTGATATTACGAACCTCATAGAGTTCATCATGGACCCACGACTGCTTGTATGCCTTTTCATAAGACTCCAAGTCAATGGCAGGCTCTTCAACATCGTGAATTTCAACATCATATCCCTCATCCTCTTCAGTCATGATCTTCTCCATTTTGCTCACCTTCTCATAAATGCATTCTGCAGCAAGCATACCACTTTTCATTGCTGTGTGTGTTCCCTTCACTTTTGGGACATTCATGAAACCAGCTGAGGCACCCACGAGAACACCACCTGGGAAGTTGAGCTTTGGAACTGATTGCCATCCGCCTTCGTTCAAAGCTCGAGCAGCATAAGAAATACACTTTCCACCTTCAAGCGTTTCTCTGTAGAATGGGTGATGCTTCATCTTCTGGAACTCCTGATATGGTGAAATCCATGGGTTCTGGTAGTCCAGGCCAACAACAAGACCTACAGCCACAAGGCCATCACCGAAGTGGTATATAAATCCACCTCCGTATGTGTCATATGAAAGAGGGTAACCCAGAGTGTGAGAAATGTAACCCTTCTTGAACTTCGATGGCTTCACTTCCCAAATCTCTTTAATCCCGAGACCATAGGTCTGTGGAGCTCTTCCTTCTCTAAGTTTGAACTTGTTGATCACCTCCTTGGACAACGAGCCGTGACATCCCTCAGCAAAGACTGTGACTCTGGCATGGAACTCCATACCACGCTCGAACGAGTCCTTAGGAACGCCATCCTTACCAATTCCCATGTCCTTGGTGGCAACACCCTTCACAGCACCAGTGGAGTCGTAGATTACATCTGACACAGCAGTGGATGGGTACACCTCAACACCGAGTTCCTCGGCCTTCTCTGCAAGGTATTTGACAACTTCACTCAGCGATGCAATGTAATTTTTGCCCTTATTGAGCATCTGTGGTGGCTCTGGAACTGGAAGAGAGATATCTCCAGTGAGATACTTCAAGTGCTCCTCCTCAACAAGCGTCACAATGTCCTCTGGCAACGGAATTCCATTTCCGTTCTCATCATAATGCTCAGACTCTGGGAACAGCTCTCTCAATGCACGAGGCTCCAGAACAGCTCCAGAGACAATGTGTGAACCCATATCCGGGGCCTTCTCAAGAACAACAACCCTAACCTCACGACCATCTTCGTTATCCATCTCTAATTGTTTAAGCTTGATAGCTGTAGCAAGACCTGCCGGGCCACCTCCAACAATGCACACATCTACTTTGTCGACAGCTCTCTCCCCCGTAAGCATCTCCTTGATTTCCTCGTCGAGCTCCTCAAATGGGACCTCTACGGATTGGGCTGCAACGCGTGAGCTGGAGAACGACCTTATACTCTGTCCAAGTCTTCTCTGTACGCGTGGCCCACATGACAGTGAGACCGGTGATGCTTGTGATCTTATTTGGCCTGTGACTGCTCTTGTGAGTCTCGCACTTCGCGTAAGCGTTCTGGCACTGATTCTGAGTGACATATTCCGTATATTGATTAGTCTGATTAGACGAGTGGTCAGAAGCCAGTCAAGAAGAGCGGCCTCCTGGTATTTATGTCATTGTTTTCTAAAAGCCTACGGCGATGGGGATACTTTTTTTTTTCCACGGGGTTTGTGGTCCTTACCAACTGCGGAGTCGACATGTGCCGGCCAATTAAAAGAGCCAAATTTGCAATTGTGTAAAGTGTGATAATCCTTTTGAGATGTAGTTTATCGTGGCATGAGGTTTGTTTGTATTGACTTTATGAATTATTAAGCAGTCTACTTGTTCTAATACCATCGCTTTGTCTACACAACTTAAACTAAACCTTAGCAGAAAGTCTGGATGCAGCAGACGTGTGACCTAGGGTTCGGTTGCATGCTTCCGAGGACACCACCGGCTACATGCTTCCGCTGAAGTCTCTTCTTCACCACTATCCGAATTTGCTTTCATTTAATCGCTTAGACGAGTAGATCAATCTAAAACAAGTACATGCTGATATATATCCGCAAATACATGCGAATTTATGAGTGATATTAAGTGATCATAAACAAATCAGAGCTTGGACTCAAACCCTACAACCAAGTCGCCAGCGTAGTTCAACATCTCAGCAAACAGGGCATCCTTGTTCAGAACAGTATCTTCTTTACCTTCGAGCCTAACATTGCACCCGATTTGGACCTTGAACTTACCAATTTTATCCTTTTTACCTGGTACTACAAGACCAGTGATGACGTTTGAACCGTCTTCTGTCAATGTCTGTGTGTGATGTGACAAGATCACAGTGCCTTCCAATCTGTGCTGGAGCTCTCTAACAAGCTTCTGAGTTGGATCAAACTTAGCAATTACATCTGATGGGTAGGACTGGGCACCAATGAGCAAATTCTTAAAAGTAGCAGAACCCTCTGGCAGCACACCAGCAGAGATCAAAGATTTTTGTGTCTTGATCTTCATCACAAAGTCATAATCGCCAAGAGATGGAGTGAACAACAACTTTAAAGTATTAGAAGTAAGACCGTCTTTGTTTATCAGCTTGATCGCAACCTTGGACAAAGCCGTCAATCTGGCAGCAATTGGCATTGGAAGACCACGAGACCACAAAACACCCGACTCATCAGCCTTCGACGCAACAAAGAACTGTGTCTTTATACCTTGTGGATCCTGTTTTCTGAGAGATTCAAAGTTCGACTTGATGGATTGATACTTCTGAACTGAAAGCTTGTCAGACAAGCTGGCTCCAACAATCTGCGTCTCATCTTCATCAGATCTTTTGCTTAGGTCCAAAACCAATGGATCCTCTCTCCAATTCCACTGGGAAAGGAAACATAAAACACGAATGAATCCACTTTCAACAGAAGCTGGTGCATCGCATTGAGCTGGGTCCACAAATGGCTGTAAACAGAACAACTCAACAAGCTCCTCTGGGAAATGACATAACAACAACTGATCATCAAGCCATTTCTTAAACAAGCGAACGGTGGCAGAGAGAGCAGGGAAATGATGAGACAGAGTTGACATCGTTCTCGTGTGTGTAACAGAACCCATGTACTTCTGGTTGAATTTCATGTAAATCGTCTCCAGCATCTGTCTCTTCTCCTTGGTTGCGTTCCCAATGGCCCTAAGGTATAGAACCTCATCTCTCTCTGTAAGTACACGGAGCCTGAACCCAAATCCTTCTGGGGTGTGGATGTTCAAAGTTGTGATGTCAAAGTTGTATGGCACTGTGTCCTCATCCTTAACCAGGAAGCTCTCGTATGCAGTCTCCTTAGCCAAAGTCTCGTGAATCTTAAGCAAAAAGGCAGTCTTAACCTTCTCTAGTGCACTTAACTCATCTGGCCACTTGACGGAAGACTCAAACTGCAATATTAAATCGTTGTAGAAGTCCTTTGATCCAACAGCATATGGAACTGGTTGTAACTGAGAAGTGGATCTCAAAGCAGCAGAAGCTGGCAGCACCGACTTTATCGCCAGTGGCAACTCCATTTTAGTCACAATCTTGTACAACTCATCATAGCTCTTGCGGACTGCAATGAAAGACAATGTTGATGTAGCTGGTTGCTTAGAGGACGATGGCAAGTTTGGCAGCGGCAATAGCGTGTTGAAATCGATAATTTCACTCTCCAGCTTCAGATCATCCTTAATGTGTCTCTTGAAGATGTACTGCATGATCGAGAAGATAATTGGTTCCTTATAATCTGTGGACCAAATGACAGAATGTAGGATAGTGCCATCCTTAAATCTTCTAAGAGAGCATTTAGGACCCCAGAATGACCTAAATTTAGCACTGTCCTCGGATTCAGAAGGGCCCTTTATCACCAGCTTCTCGGCCTCTTGGGCATTCACTAAAACGCCGATCTTCACTGTCAACTGGCTCGGTGTGCTGGCCTTACGCTTGGAGATTTCAAAGTCATGAGATTTGTCAAGTGTCACATTGAATCCCTCAAGTCTGTCTCCGAGACCGTACTGCAAAGCATTCGAAATCTTATTAGAAAGGTAGTTCTCATATGTCAAGTTCGTAATCTTTTCGAACGGTCCAAATGTGTCATCGTCGTTTGGAGAGATCTTAAATCTTACCGTGTAGTCGTACTTCAAGTAGTCCCAATTCGAGTTCTTCAAGAATAAGGTATCAAATCTGTCCTGGACGACATCATTAAGGAATGCTAGAGTTCTGTTGGCATGTTTTACCAACAACTCGTATGAGGACTTACTCATCTTGTGAAGAATGTTGATCTTAGTTGACTTGTCGAACAACGTTGGCACATTGAATCCACCCTTGTGGTACTTGCTAACTTCCGACGAGTCTGAGTAGAATTGGAGGTATCCCCCAGTACAGAGATCTTCCTGTGCAATGTACTTTATGACGCCTTTGAAAAGTTGGTAACTGGAGAAACCTGAGAGTAGTATCTTGTTCCCTTGCTCACCACCACCATTCAACAAGGCTGCTGTTAGGGCAGCGAACTCAAAGTGACCAAACCCTCCAGATTGCAAGCTGGCTCCAAGACCCCTCTGCGACAACCATATACGTCCTAACACACATGCTTGTTTATACTGTTCTGCGGATTTTTTCGTCCTGTAAAGGAACTTGAGGTAGTGGTCATAAGCGGTCATGGTTAAGATTGATGAGTTGTAAAGTGGTGTTGGTGGCAATTCAAGCTCCTCGTTCTTTTGCACTCTAATACAATTCTTCATTGGTAGAAGTTTCTTAGCGTCAAAGATACCGAATGGGAAGCCAATGAGGATATTGATAGCAAATTTGGTCTTGTGGAAGTTGAACTCAGAGTCCATCTGAGAGTTTGTTGCCTCGATCTTCAAAACGGGCGTGAGAATATCACCATTGAGATATGTGTATCTAAGTTTGAGGAATTCTAAGCCATCATTCTGGAAAATTGATCTGAGATTCTCGGTGACGTAGCCCAAGTAGAATGCTCTCTTATGGAGCGCTCTGTAGTTCATGAAGTCTTTCGGTTGGAACAAGTCAGCCGGCATGGTCAAGTTGACATCCACGGACAGCCCATGCGGTGACTGGATAGAAGTCTTTAAACCAAAAGAGCCAACAATGGAAACATTTTCTGGCTTACCGTACCCAAACTTGTAATTCACATTGGTTGGCTTTGGATCATTGAATGGAGCTGACGCTTTTGAGTTTCTAAAGTAGTTCTCCACTTGTTCCAATGACTTGTTTTTGAATTCAGGAATGCTTTGTATGAGGTCATAGAGCTTGTGGAGGAATTTTTCAATCTTGGAAACCTTGTTGTCTTTGAGTTTAACCTCTTTCATGAGTTCATCGATCTGTAGCTTAAAGATATTAGACTTGAACAATTCTGCAGTCTCTCTGGCAATCTGCACATCCTGTGCCGACAATCCTGACTTTTTTCCAGTTTTCTGGTTTTTGGAAGCTTCAACTTGAGCCATCTCATCGTCATCTTCATCAGATTCGGATTCAGAATTAGAGACTTGATCAATGGTCTTTGTAATATCATCAATCAGGTCGCTCTTAGAAATAACAGCCTTCTTCGTGGCCCTCTCCTCTGGGTCTTGGTCTCTCACTCTTTTCGACATTTCAAATGTGTAGGTGTGCGTGTGAGCGTGTGTTTGTGTGATTATAATGTGTTGAATGCGTGGGATGGGAAGGAATTGGAACCCCAGGTATTAAAAGTGTACCACTAAGAGTTGCGTACGTCTTTCTCTATTGCTGGATGACAACAGCGGACAGAATCCCTTGTAAGTGAGGGATCCTATAACGTGTCTGATTTACAATCGAAGCTTGAGATGCAACGAAGGGTATGGGGTTGTTTGTGATTAATATAACAAGACCGTTTTAGATTTGCCTTCTCATTTCTCTCTGCTTATTGTTTACCTGAATTTTTTTTTCCAGCCTAAGCCAGCTCGAGGCCACATCGTGCGCGAAAATTTCAGTACGCACGCGTACTTTTCATCATAAACGCTGCTCTGTTCTCGATGCAAAATCAAGTCTCTATTGGTGTACAGGTGTTCGCGATATCATTTTTGAACAAAGATTTACGCAAATTGGCAGAAAAATACGTTGTTGACAAAAATGGCGTAAATGAGGGATGACCGATTCCGGAAGCCATTTTTTAGAGCGTTTTTTTTAGAGCAAATTCGGATCCTTCTTCCCTTTTGATATTTGGTTTTTGGACGGTTTCTTTTCTTTTCTTTTCCTCTTTTGTTGTTGGCCTACACTTAATTTGGAGTCCTAAAGTGTCAGGTGTTTTTCTTTTTGTGTGTGTGTGTGTCGAGCCATTGCTGTCAAGAACGCCTCCGTCATGTCTTCAGTTTTACGTCTAAGAGTGCTGATGACACCATCAACACATCGTCTACTTAATGAGAGAGCCAGTACCAACAGACTCAATGCATTGCTGATCTATAGACAGATACATCATACAACAAGTTGTTTCCATGCTTCACCAAAGTCAGAACCAACGAAAGTGACGACGCCCATTGCCCCAACATCAACGGATAGCGAAACAGAGACAAACACCCCAATAGTTGGGTCTTCAAGTTCATCTACACCTGCGAAGCCGACTCCAAAGAAACCACTTTGGGACAGAGTCAAGCATGAAGCTCAGCACTATTGGGATGGTACTAAACTTCTCGGTTTGGAGATCAAAATTTCCTTCAAGCTTGCGTTGAAGAGTGTTGCTGGTTATGAATTAAACAGACGTGAGAACAAGCAATTGCAGAGAACAATTAATGACATTGTGAGATTGGTGCCATTTTCGGTATTTGTCATTGTTCCATTTGCTGAGCTGCTTCTTCCAATTGCCTTGAAGGTATTCCCAGGCCTTTTGCCATCCACTTATGAGTCCAAGACTGATAGAGAAAAGAAGGTAACTTCTTTGAGAAGCACCAGAGAGAAGGTCTCCACTTTGCTGAGGGACACCGTCAAAATGCAACTCCCATCGAATGCCACGGAGGAGCAAATTCAAGACTTTAGATCCTTCATCCAGCAATTGAATGCTGGTGAGAAGCCACCATCCCAAGAGCAGACACTACGTGTTGCTAGACTCTTCAAGGATGATAACGTCTTGGATAACTTGGAGAGACCTCAGCTTGTTGCCATGTCTAAATATCTGAACTTGCAACCAATTGGCACCAATGAAATGCTCAGATTCAGAATCAGATACAAATTGCTTAACATTAAAAACGATGACAGAGCCATTGACTATGAAGGTGTCGATTCTTTGACCACTGTGGAGGCCCAAGCTGCTTGTGCTGCTAGAGGAATCAGAGTCAATGGTGTTAACTCTATCATCTTGAGAAGCGACTTGAGAATGTGGTTGGACCTGAGATTGAGAGACCACGTTCCCGCAACTTTGCTTATTCTGTCCAATGCTTACACTTATGGTAACTGGAAAGAGCAAGAGACTATTTACGACGCTCTGCAGTCCGTTCTCAGCTCTATGCCAGAACAGGTTCACCATGTTGTTGAGGCCGATGTCGAGACACAGATGACTAACAAGCAGAGACTGGAGTTGGTTAGGGAGCAAGAAGAGCTTATTCAGAGCGAGACCAAACAGGATGCTGACACTGGTGTGAAGATTCCAGTTAAGGATAAGATCAACTTGGATGACGTTGATGCTACAGAAGAGTTCGCCGTCCCAGTTGGAAACGAGGAAGGTGATGCCAGTAAACCTGATACTTCTGCTACCAAGGAGGAAGCAAACATAGAAAAGCCTGTTGCTGAGGAAAAGAAGGCATGATTAAAAAAAAATGTGGACGTATTGTGTACTTTCCACGGACACGCATGTAATTGAATTATATACCCATATGCTTCTCTGTACCTTGACGGTAGTCAATCTTGAATATTAATATAAGTAGGGTCCTGTTGTGTAGCGTATATTGGCATACTAAATCGTTCACTCTCCTACTCGGATTTTAGAAAACTTTCAAGATTATATACAATTTGTTATATCCATAATTGGATAAGAGAACTCACAAATGTATCTGCTCTGCCCAGTCGTAGTTTTTGAAGATGGTACTCATCTCCAAGACTCTGGGATCATTCTGTTCCCAAAGCCCTTGTTTTCTTATTATCAGAGGATCTACTCTCAACAATCCACCAAGAACCTCTCTGGCAAATAAATCACCTTTAGGCCAACTTGCAACATCTTCAACAATGTGTCCGATTCCACCGTTCAATGAGAACCACACATGAAAGAAGGGAGCCTCACGGGCAATAAGATGTCGGAAAGCGTCAATGCCCATTGTGTTCGACTTTGCCAATGTATCGATAATGGCCTTGTGATGTTCCTCCAAGTCGGAAGTTTTCTCATTGATTGCTTGTTTGAAGTATCCTTGCACTGTTGAAGCCAATGCCATTGGAATTGGGACTGCAACAATGGCAGCATGGTTATATTTATAGATTGATGTCTCGTAAAATACGACTGACTTGTTAAGCTTCTCATAATAGAACTTGGAGAGGGAGACCATGTAGTTTTTAATTTCTTCCCATTCATTTTCGTCACAATGAAGTGTGTTCTTAACATGATTGATCGGCACAATCATTGCAGAGTACTTTGCAATCTCTGGAGATGGTGGTAGAGTCAAATAAACGTTATTGGCCATACTCAACATATCAGCACATACAGTATCATTTTCAATGCACAGTTGGCACCTATCAAGAGCATTTGATAATTTTTTAGCTTGTGACAATTCCATCTTCTTCAAATCTATGACTTCCTTTTGAACGTATTTGGCCAATTTCGAGGAGTTCTCCTCCTGATAGTCCAAATCAGCCTTGAAACTTTTGTCTTTAATGATACTTGTAATGGAAGATTGCTCCATACCCGAAGACCCTCTTTCTTGTTGTAGCAGTTCCTCTGCTGTCATATTATCCTCGTTCTTACCAGCGTCTGCAAAGTCTCGTTTCATCGTGCTTATGAAAGAAGATTCGGTAGACTTCTGCTGACTGTAGAACTCCCTCTTCATCTCGTTGTATCTTTCCTCAAGTAACTTTAACTTTGGTTCCCCTTTCAGACGGGCTTTCAAGATCTTCGCATTCTGTTCGTTCAAGTCAGATTGTGTCACTGGTGATGTGATCTTCCCAGCAGTCGGACTGTGGTTTCTGTGTGGAGATCTCTCAAGATGATGATGGTCTCTGTCCTTGTCTTCTCTGTCTCTGTCTCTGTATCTTCCTTTATGGGAGCTGTGACGAGTTGAGCTTCTGTGGCTGCTATGGCGATGATGATCTCGGTCGTCTCTGTGTCTGTAAGAAGAGCTGTGTCTGTCACTTCGTCTTGAGTTATCTCTCTCTTCACACATTATGAATATATCTTCTTTTCTCTTACTGAATATGTGAGAGTTGGCTTTATTCTATATTTCTTGTTTAACTTCTCCTATCAACAATTCATTTAGGGCTCTCCAATCCCTCACAAAAGAAATTTATTGGCAACAGGCACACTTTCACTGAAAAAAAATAAGCCATTTTTTATCGACTTCCAAGTTGACACAACTTTTTGGTGTGGTTTGGATAAGGGTAATAATTTAAAATCACACATTCACACATTCAACACGCACTATTTTGCTACTATGAGTCGCTACTGGTGCAATTCTTGTGAGATTGTGAGCTTCCATGCATACACTTTTCTTTTGTTTTGTCAATTGTACTAACACACCACCAGTTTATCGACGATAACAAGATTTCAAGGAAACAACACGATCTCTCGGAGAGGCATAAGGCCAGTATCCAGCGAGCCATAAATCAGCTCCACCGCATCAATCGAGAAGAGGAGAAATCCAAGAGAGAAGCTGAACGTGCTGTTGGAATCTACCGAAAAAAATCTTTATTGAAGTCAGATGGGCAAACGCAAGAGAATGGGGATGTAACAGGGACATATACCGAACCTCTTATAGGAGATTGGGAGGAGGTCTCCTCATCCTCACCACCACCAGCGCTACCAAGTGCTACACTTAGAACACTGGGATCACCATTGAAAGATCCAGAAGAAGAACCAGATCTACCACAGACTGAACTACGACTGCCTCCAATGAGCCACAACACCAAGGGCTGGAATTTCGAGCAGGAGAAGAGAATTGACGATGTAGTCCTTAGTGACGAGGAACAACCTGTGAAGAGCTCATCGGTGAGCTTCAAAAAGAGAAAAGTAAAGAAATGACCAATTTACATTCACTAATATATATCCCCCGCAATGAACAAAATAAAAGACATCTACATTAGTGTTTAGTGATTATTCACTTCTCCAAAGTGTTCTCCATCTCTTCATGCAGTCGTATCTATTTACAAATCCCTGGAATCAATGGAACTCTCTGGATCCTCCTCTAGCAAACTCCAAGATCTTCCAGCCCTCTGTCTCCTTGTTGTCAACCTCTTCAGCAATTCTGGTCAAGACCATGGCGTAGGAGCTCATCACAATGTTGGACTCGTGACCAGCAGCAATCTCACCAGTCTTGGCCTTTCTGTACAGGTGAATCTCCTGGGCTCTGCAGCCAACAACCAGGACTGGAATGTTGGATGGAAGCATCTTAGCAGAAACAATCTCAACACCTCTGATATCCAAAATTTTACCGTCTGAGAACAACTCCTGGTCTCTGAAAACTTTCTGTTGGGCAGCGTAGACATTGTATGGGGCCTCGGAGAACCAAGTCTTCAACACCTCCTCATCGCCCTTGACATAAGCGTCTAGCACTTCTGGAATAATGTACTGACGCAACTGTTTGGTGAAGTCCTCGTTGTTGAAAGTTGGGTCCTGCTGTTTGAACAATCTGATGACCTGAGCAGACTCAGTCTCAGCAAACAAACCACCAACCTTCTCAAATACTGTTCTGATCAAAACAATCAATGGATTCTCAGATTCATCGTAGTACTTCAGCTTGAAATCAGCCAATGTACGACCAACAGTGGTCTTGGTCTGGAAGTCTTCAATCTTCTTACCCAAGCCTGGACCCTCTGGTTTCAAATCTGTCTCCACAAGAGCGGTACCAGCCTCTTCACTAGCCTTAACGGCCTTTGGTCTCTTTCCGGAAGCCAACTCTTTTTCTCTTCTGAGTCTTCTAGCCTCCTTGGACTCGAATCCACCATACGCACCGGAGGATCCCTCCAATACTTCCTCCTTGATGTCCTTGTAAACCTTGGTATTTCTCACTGGTTCAAATGCCTTGTCAGCAACATCAACCGTACGTTCAAAGGTACGTCTTGTGAATTTACCAGCTTCTGAGTCCCAAACATCCTCAGCGACTTTTTCTATCACCTCACCAGTCTCTTTAATGGTACGTCCAACGACAGTAGTACGTTTCTGGGCAGACTCGTATGCTTCCTTGGCCTTCTTGAAAGCATCTGACTGACCAATCTTACCAGTCTCATCCGAGAGTGCCTTGATGCCGTCTTGAAGTTCCTTGGATTGCTTCCATTCTCTTCTGAATGTCTCTGTGAACACCTGGAGTGGCGACTTTGGTGGAGCATTCAACGCTCTGAATGATGTGTGGAAGGATCTTGAAATGGAGGCTTTGGAAGCCTGTGTAACCACTCTGTTAGAGATCATTCTGTTGGGGGGTAAGATATTATACAGCAAACAAAAAAGGCAACCTCTTCCCTTCAAGATTAATGTATATACAAGCTTTATTGGTAGTGGAGGCCCTTTTTCCTATCCTTTCTTCGTTCTCTGTTATAACACAATGATGTCTTGGATGGGGGAATTTGGTCTTTCTTTGTGAGCGTCATTTTTTCGCCCGGCACCCAAACCCAGGGATGCGCGCCCCCGCCACTGAAATTTTTTTTTCACTTTTTGGCGCATCTTTCGTGCGGTCCCCGGATTGGCGCAATTTTACAACCAAAAAAACGGAAAAAAGGAAAATGGCGTAAATTGTCGTAGTGATAATAAAGAACATGGGGAAAAGATCTTCCCTTTTTCTTCATATTTACTGGTTAATTTTACTAATTGTCATAGTTGATGTTTGACTCACTGGCTGGCACAGAAGATGTTTCGCTGGCATTGATGGACTGGTCGTCTCCTTGAACATTTTCGAGTGTCTTACCTTTCGAATAGAACTGTTCCTTGACTTCCGCATTGAGACCCTTGTAAAGGACGAGAACCTTCGATATAAGCATGTAACCCAAGTGACAGCCAACAACGAACGGGGTGATCATAAGCATCAGACTTTTGTGAGACTCGTGCTGGACTCCAACTCTGTAGATGGTATCTGTGAGGTCAACGTAATTGGAGCCATTTGTCAAGAACTCATACAGTATGACGTTACAGTGGAGGATCAAAATAGGCCATACAGATAAGCCATAAACTCTCAACACTTTCACACCAACCCTTCTCCAGCATCCCTCCACGGCCAAACGCAGACCAAATAGCATGGCATTATTCACGATTTGTTTTCCTTCTTCAAAGAGTGCTGTTTCGATTGGTCTGAAGATGTATATCACGGCAAGACTGATTTGCCAAGTGTAACTCCAGATACTGTCCTCTTTGATGTCAGTATGGTATTGAACTGCGCTGGCAATGCACTTGTGGATGTAGATAGACCACGTACCAAGAGCAAATGAAGCGCCAAAGAAAGCAGCCAGATTCCCCGTGATGACACACATATCACCAACAACACCTAACAGCTTCTGGCGACCATCTTCTCGATCAACAATCTCACTCGGATCGTTCTCTTGTAAGTGCTTGTGAATTATACGCTCATCATATCTCTTAAGACCAATCATAGTGAAGAACAAACCAAACAGAAGAGAAGCGAAATCGAGCTGCTGAGAGAACATCACCAAACGACTTTTAACAAGTCCAATTCTCTCATTAAGACCCAAAAGGGAGGCTGCATTCTCAAGAGCCCAAGCTAGGGGTCTTCCAATGACATTAGCAGTGTAGATGGTACCAGTGAACAAGATGACAGCGAACACCCAAAGCATGATAAGTAGACCAACAACACGCTTACCAAACTGTGGTGGTCTGTAAACCAGTTCGTACTGGTCATTACTAGTTCCTTCAAAATCTGAATCATCGTCAGAGTAGTTATTAGCGTTGATAGTTCTGGTGTTTTCTCTTTGTGGATTGAGTGGGATATCATCCTTGGTCACTGGAACGAATAGCTTTCTTATGAACTTTCTTGAAGCATTGTCAAACTTTGGCGCTCTGACGTGATACCCATCCGGTACAAATACTGCTCTGGCATCTGAGGTTTTGAATAGCTCTTTAGCTTCTTCAGACGTTTTTGGCTGGGTATAGTCTGGTTTAGCTCCCATTACCATGGCAAGTACATTCCGATATAGGATACGACCTCTTTCCCTTGGATCATCTTTACCCAAAATGAAAGATGACAGTCTCATTTGCGCGGCACAGGCTTTGAACGCTCGTGTCCAGTACTGTCTGATGTATTTCTTCAGAAGATCGCTGTAGTCGTAAATAAGATAGCTGATCCACAGTGCTGGAATTGGACTGATGAGGACGTTGACGCGGATGGGTATGATCGAAGAATCAATGGCCTTCAGCCCATGTGTGACGCCACCAATACCAACGACAATGAGAAGAGTGTATAGTAGTACTGATTGTGAAATTCTCCACATATGTAAACTTAGTGGTCTCATCATTACATCGTGCACCAGTCGTGAGTTTGTATCCTCTTGTGGTCGAATGAAGAAGAGCGTTCCTCGACGCAGGATGTATTGTCTCGTCATGCCGACGAACAGAGCCAAAAGACACATGTACAAAGTTCCAAAGCCCCATCTGAGCATATATCCCTGTACAGCAGCTAGACTGAATGTAATGATCATTGTATCAAGGTAATGTTGTGATTTTTTTGACAGCCTATGAGAGTTATTGGTGGTGGCGGAGATTTGAAGTTGGTGTTGGGATTTTCAGACTTGGCGCGACCAGACCCAGGAAGAGAGAAGGGAAGAAGAACAATGGCCTTCAAATAATCTACAGGATAACGCGGTTAATGTATGCAGAGGTCATTAAGATAGAGGGATCATCAAATGGTTATTAAGTCAACCAGATCTTTAGGAAACAATGGCGAGACAACAAAGAGTAGCAAAGCACCACAGAAGGCAGGGAAGAGGACCAACTCCACTGCAAAGACCACAAATACCTTCAATGTACAAATGATGGCAAACCAGAAGATGTAGATCTTTCTTTGAATTCCCAGTAATGGATTCGTTGCAGAATGCGTTTTCTCTTGGACCTTCAAGTATCCCAAAATGACGAAAAGTGCCAGACCATAGGAGATCGACAGTGGAATGCATCTCTCCAAGTTTGTCAGTGGAGCGTCGTTGAGAATGTTGTGAAGAGATTCTCCCAGTGGTTGAGCAACATCTTTTTCAAACCACTCTACTGCCTGAGGAATAAAGCTGTTCACAGTCTCGTATACGTAGTTGAAGGCGATGGAAGCAAGTTCGGGATTCAATCCCATCTTCTCGAAGATTACGACTTTGAGAGTCGACAAAAGAGAGCCAGCAAAGAACAAGAGCTGACAGAGCACAGTACCAGTTGCTGCTGGAACAGCATAGAGCAGTAGAAGAATAACGAATATGATAAGATCAGACACAACGATAACAGTTCCCAGGTGAAGTGATGCAAGGAACCCTTCAGCGCCAGCCTCAAGTGCAGGAGGAGGAGGAGCACCGACATTTGGACGTGGAGCAGGAGCAACGAAATCTCCCATAACCGCAGCTGGAGGAGGTGGTCTTATACCTGCAAGTCCACCTGGAGGAATCTGTGGTCTTATAGCGTTGTTCCCAATTCGAACATCGTTTTGTAACTCGTTGTTTGCATTTAGTACGGGATTTGCAGCACGTTGAACGGCAGCTGCTCTGCGGGGACGAATCATCCCTTCGTCACGGAAGAGATCACCATTTTCGTTTCTCTCAAATCTCACAAATCTCTGTAAGGCAGCAGCATCATCATCGTCGTCGTCATCGTTCTCATCGTCTTCGTCTTCGTCTTCTTCTTCGTTGTCGGAGTCATCACTGGCGGCATTAGCTTCTTCCGGAATGAATTCGGGATCCTCAAGCTCGTCTTCTTCTCTAAGCAATCCCTCATCTCTATCGACCTGATGTTGTTCGTCGCCCTGTCTGTGGTTCATTACCTGGCGAAGTTCAATATGTCTCCGTAAAAGTCTCTCCACAGCATCCGCTACAGCTGGATTTTCCAGCCGATCAACGTTCTGGACCAATCTCTGTAGTTGTTCTAAGTTCCTTAATGCCTCATCCAATCTCTCTTCCCTTTGATCTGCTAGGTTACCTTGAGGTAAGTCCTGATTGAGAATGTTCACTGCATTTCGAGCCATGTTTCTTGCGCCAATATCATGGGGTCTGTTTACATTAGTCAAACGGGCGAAACGCTCATCACCAATGTTACGCTTCACGAGCTTGGCAAAGCCAGGGTCCTTAACAACCATTTCATACTCAAATCCCAACACAACACTGATGAGTGCCACAATAAAGATGGTGAAGAGAGAGAAGATGTAAGACCATGAGATAGATTCGGCAATGTTCTTTATGTCAAAGGCACCGCCTTGGAACTCAAATTCTCCATAAATCAAGTGGACAATGAGCAGTTCATGGAAACTCTTGCCTTCAAGCAACCACGTGAGGAATCTGCTCGTTCCTGCCCAAAAAAGAGGAATCTGGATGATACACCCAACAACGAGCTCGGTAAGTGTGAGCAAATATTTGCTGTAGTTCCACGCCTGTGTTCTCAATCTCTGGAGAAGTAGGGATAACGGCATACGATCCGGTGTATTTTCATCGTAAACTGTGGTGAATTTGTATTTTTGGTGACAGATATCACATGTGGCCTCCTTTTTGTTTGAGTGTTTGAGCCATTCTTCTAAACAGTCCTGATGGATGTATTTGATCGATCCACGGCATTTGCATGGGTGGAAGAGTGGGGCATCTACGGTTCCTTCGCCACGACAAATACGACATGTGTGCTCCTCAATGGCATCGCCCAATGTTGTACTGTCCATCTTGATGTATTGAATGTTTTTGGGGGATGCAGAGAAGGAGAAATAGGTATCCAATGGATTTCTTAATAGAAAGTGCAGTGTGTTTGGCAAGCGTTGAAGGTTTCAACCACTTTCTTTGTTTTTTTCTTTGGAGCGCGATCATAAAGCTCACCAAAATAAAACCCGTAAAAACAAATAGCATACAACAAACATCTAACCGATATTCCATTCTCTATATTTAATACATGAATATAATGATTAGAAGACAGCCAACCTCCATTAAACTCACACCAGAGGACGTTCTTCACTATGATGATGAAAAAGTGAAGCAGAAATCAGCAGCTTTTGAGTCCGGATACAACCAGGGCTCCGCCACCGCCTCTCAGGGGTCTACAGTGTTCAAGAGCAAGAATGACCGAATTGGGTTAGCTACCACTAACACTGCAAACCGATGACTACTGAACTACTACTTTCTTTTTTCCATAAGCAGCGTATTATTTATTGCCATAATTTTGGTACAAAGAAGCCTAACCGGAGAGGCTGATTCCTTGTATTATGATCTCAGGCCTGAAGAAATGAATCAATGAATAAATGAATGAATGAAAAGGAAAGAGACATCAAACCAAGAATATAACAACCAGCAAGAATTTTTTAAAAGAAATCCATATCTGTAGTCACACCCATTATTAATAAATACCAAAGTATTTCCTCACACAGGGACACAGAACGAGTAGTCCCTGTATCTCCAGGCGAAGAAAGTAAAAGAATTGAAGTAGCAAAACATATTAAAAGAAAAAAAGACTCCAGAAGAGTGGGGATAATTAGCAATTTGACTTGAAGCATGAAAATAATGATATCAGGACGTAAAGATCATTTGAAGTAATCTGTGAACTTAGTGAGCAATGACATACTAGTGAAATACCTCATCTGTCGGTTTCCCTCTTGGATGTTGATCAGAGTGGGTCTTCCAGAACCTTCAGTATTGGTTGTGACAGGATCAGTGCCATCGCTAAGGGTGATCTGGGCTGAAGAAACTAAGTCATCGCTCAAATTCTCAGCGTCGTCCTCCTCGTCTATGCCACCAGATAGGGCAAAAGCATGGATAGCACCATTAGAGTCTGTCTCACATTGTTCAAAGGGACTGAGCTCCCCAGTGCTAACGTTAGTGAAACTCATTGTGGTTTCTGTATCAGTTTGATAGCCTTTTGTTTCGTTTATACCAAAGCTTGGAGACACGACCACGTTAGACGACGTTGCAGCACCATAGTCCTCGGCGTTGTTCATGATGTCTTCTGGATACAAGACGTTATTCTCGATCCCAGAGGAGTCACGCTCCACTTTAAAGTGAGGACCAACAACCCATGCGTCATCAACAACGAACTTGAATAACACTTTGCTACTTGTAGGGATCACCAACGTGGCGGTGTACTTCCCGTTGCTTCCCTTGGTCATGCGTGTGGACTTGGCCCAGTTATCAAACGTCCCAGTGACATATACTGTATTTTGACATGTTCGTGGCCTATCAGTTTGAGTTAGTATGTTTCATGATTCTTTCTTTTACTTTGTGAAGTTCTCGGGGTGTACGTGTCTTTATAAGTTCATGCAAAGGGAGAAACAAATGGCGGGGGTGAAAACGTACCATTCAAACGTGTACACAGCGGACATGTTATTGTATTGAGTTACTCTCTTTACAGCGTGTGGAAGTTTGTAAACTCTTGATGTTGTTTTCCTTATTAATATGTGTGTTTGTAATAAAAACTCTTGTTGTCTTTACCCCCTGTTTAAAAGCTTTGATAGGGATTGGACTGCGCATTATTATAAGTCAGATTGGGCTGGGGCCACACTCAGATGGGAAAAGGTCAATGCCCGTGGTGATGCTCTTATCCCATTCGAATTGCATGTATATGGGATCAAGAACTGGTTAATGAGAAGGATAAATGGATATCATAGAGTCAAAAAGGTTCGAATGAGGAGAAAGAATACTCCCAACAAATCACATTGAGCTGAGGACAAAGCTGCCACAACACCCACGTTCTTTTCAAGGTGCGTCAGAGTACGAGTGCTTACTACGTACGAACAGATCAGACCATACAAAAAGAAAGCAGGAAATCCAGGTCTGGGAAAAAAGCGCTCCTTTTTTGGGGTACAAATAGCCCTTTGGGCTTGTAGAAAAGAAAAGATAACCTACGCAGAGCATTAAACGCAGAGCGTTAAAAGAAACAGAAGTGTTCGCTTACTGTATGTTTGTGACCAGTGAGCTTTTGCCGTAGTCCCTCGGCTTTCTGTAGAAGTAAGTAATTTGCCCGTGCGCTCAATGACAGGTGCGCGTAATAAAATTTCTTCATTGGGAAATTTCACAGATCCGCATCTGGAAAGAAAAAGGTGATATTTATTAGTTTTTAACATACTTCCAAGCTTTAAACGCAAGCCGTCGTCATTAAAAAAGTAAAAAAGGGTCGTGCTGTGACTACCACTATCAACACTGGGAGGTGGAGACGATGGAAAGGCAACACTAAGCTGCCCTACTAGGCTCATTGGCCCATGATAGCTTGTGTCTCTGGTTGTACGTTACCTCTACATTTCTAACATGCAAAGCAGTCTCAGAATATTCATTTAATTTGTCTTTGTTTTGTTCCAGGATGAAGTCCTGAGGCGTCGCCCCTCCCCACTTTTTTTCCAGTGTCTTCAAGTCGCGTGTACTCTTATACCCTTCAATAGCCTGGAGGATTTGTCTTGCCAATAGTACCGTCGATTCGGTATTCTACGATACAACATTGTTAATCAAAGTTAAAGTAATTGACTGAGCACTCTTGAACAAGATGAAACCTTTTTCTTTCTGTTTATTCTGTATGTAGAACTATTTATAAGTACTTCCCAGTCTCTACTCCTAAGCCCAGCAGAGACTCAAGGGTCTGCCCCTCCCTAGTCTCCCAAAGAGCCTAGTCTTGCTGTCTAGGTGGGTACTGTCTTTAGACCACTTCTCTATCTATGAAGGTTCAGCTTGTTCAGAGTAACGAGTCAATCGTCAATAACACTTAATACAAATCTATCCTGTATTAAATATGAGAAAAAAGACCTGGTTTCTTTTTTTGTCTATGCTCTCTCTATCCAGTCTTTGGTCTGTGCATGTAAAAACTGAGATGCCTTCATGTAGGTGGCCTTTCTTTTTCCATGCTGAAAGTTATGAACGATACACCAGGAATTTCCCCATACGGTCTGTTGAGTCTTTGTCTCTGTGTGGATTGTTCAGTTTAGATTTTACCCCATATACTTATACTTCTCACAATTTAAGTATTAATGATGTGGACAAGAAAGCACCAAGAAAAAGAAAAAAAGTGGTGTTATCTACATTTACACACAAGCGCACGGTCGAAATTGATTTTCAGGTGAAGATCTCGACTTTGAATCATTTAGGACTACATCCATGCTGCTTAACACATCTGTCTCAGACCCGAATAAAACTTGACCCCCAAAAATCCAGTGTGTAACCCCTCTGCATTGCCAGGTTCCAGGAACGTGGGTTTCAGAGGTCTGTTGTTAAACTGATTTCACCCCATATGTTATCTTCTATGTCTCCTTTGCAAAATTGTGAAGGAAACCAGAAACTGGGAAGTAAATCAGATGTTGTCAGAGTTTTTTGTGCTGGTGGTTGTCTTAGACTACGCTTACTAAATTTGTCGTCACTTGAATATGGCTGTAGGTCTAATGGATCTGTCTAACTACGAGAAATCGAAATCTCTGTCCCCATTCTAAAATGTGTGTACAAAAGAGAATACCTTATAGACAGGTGAGAGAAAAAAAGAGGCTCAAATCTGTTTTGTTTTTTTTCTTCTTGCTTTTCCTCATCACCCAATTTCCCTGCACTCATTTTTGACCATGGTCGAGATCTAAATGCACTAAGGGTTAAATTCTCTTTTGTTCCTAAATTATGAACAAAGGGTTTCTATGATGGATCTGGCCATCGCGATGAGAGGGGGCGTCAACGTCAGGTTTCTACTCATTAACAGTCCTCATAACCTCATTGGAGAACCGAAATGTGGATATCACCCAACGACTTTAAGACCTTGACACCCCCACCTTCATCTGTCAAGACCCCACATCACACAATTGCTTGTATTGTCATGCGACTCTGCGATCCACGCTGAAATTTTCTAGTCTAGTCTCAGATTTTAACCCAATGGGGAAACTATTAATGCAGAAGATCCCGGGAAGGGCCACGTCAGACAATTCGGGTGGGAGGGGAAAATGAAAGCGGGTACTCAGTCACTGTCTGTGCCGCTGTGTGTGTAATAGCAGATTGCAAAAGGAGAAGTTCATATCTCAGATCAGATTCAGATGATATTCTTTAATTGTAGGGCGCTGTTTTTACCAAACAGGAAAAATATTGAAAGATAATGTGAACCGAGAACGCCAGCTGATCCTGTACCGAGCCTGGATATTGTTGGGACTTGCGTTATAACGAATACTTTAGTATGAGTGAATACAACTGTTCACTTATAACCAATTAATTACGATATTATAAGTAAACTCTATTAACTTGCACTTTGATGCCTGTTTAAACATGGGTAGCAAACAAGGAAAGAAACCCAATTACCGAACGGTCCATGTACTTGTCTCTTAATCTTAAACACATCCACATCCTTGGAGACTTAAAAGTCTCGCCAAAGATACAAACTTAGAATACACAAGCCTACTGGATTTTTTTCTCCTTTCTACGATCTGCTCCAAACCAAGACAACGGTCAGAAGTTTATGCTGACATCACCAAAACTGAAAAAGATATTCCCCCTTAATTTCAGATTCAGCAAAGAGAGGAGGGGGTGAAACTTTTCTTTTTTTTCTATCCTTGTGGGACTCGCATTTCCCCTTCATCAAAGCCACAAAGACGAAAATTAACAAAAAAAAAGTCTTGCAGTGTGGTTTCCAGGAGTGAAGAATGGTTGATAGGGGAGATAAGTATCTCTATAACGCCCGACAAAAGAACATCCGATTCTTTACACTTAGGGCAGAAAGCCAATTAGGGTTGGGGAAGAGTTGAACATGAAACAAATAGGAACAGGTTTTGAAAAAACTTAGAGGGAGAAGAGCTATTAGGGTGAGGTTTGCTTCTGTTGATTATATTTTGTAGAGATAGACAAGACAAGATAGAGGTGTCTTATTATTTCACTGTTGCACCCTAAAAGTTGTGGCCACCACCCGTTTTTCATAATTAAAACGTACGTAGAGCGCTCCGCAAAGAGACACAGCGTCAAGTCCCAAGAGACCCGCTTAAGGTGGGTGCGTTGCAGGTCGAGGTCTAAGCGTTTCTTCTTATTTTGACATGAGTGAGACTAGGAGTTGGAAGACGGCCAATGATAACAAGAAGCAACCTACACAAAACTATAACTCGTAAAGAGAGCCATTACAGCGTAATCAGTCAAGTATATTATATGTGAGTGTCTATACATCATCACTAGTGAGTCTTTTTAGCCATTCATGACCCCCAGATTAGCCATATCTTTTTTTTTTGATGGGGAAAAAAAGCAATAACCCGATTTACAGCATCGATGCCAACTTACGCCTCTCCTCATCCCCTCCTCAAACTCTAGACTTTTTTTTGGCAGCCTGTGAATACGACCTGTATGCTCTATTTCATTAACACCTTTCATTCTTTTTTGTTTCTTTGAATCCAATTGATAAAATGTAGAGAGATTTGTAGGTATTACGAATATACGAATAATTGATTGATTAGGATGTACATTAAAGAAAGTGACAGGGATCTCTCCTTACCTGCTGTTTTTTTGACTACCGCCGGAGTCCCGAGAGTTTGTGAACTTTAAATGTTTTTAGGCCAACTGTTCCTTTGCTGTAAAAATTGAGCAATACTCACAAATACTCCACTTCACCAAATCCTTGCCTGTGAGGCGTCTCCATGCAGAGAGATTCACTGTTGGTGAAGAATACAAGAAAGATCAAAGGGCAAGGGGCAACTCGTATTCTCTAGTACATACGTAAACTTCCAGCGACCCCTTTTATAAGCAAATCAAAATCCCAAAACAAAATCCATATACACCCACTTGATCTGCAACTTCTGCCGTATCAATACCGTTGCTTTAACTTCTTTCTTCAACCCCCACCCCTCAACTCGCTGTCATGGGGCGCGCGAAGTTAATGGATTCACGCGGAAGTTAATGTTATATCAGGTCGAAACAGAAGTTACCACCTCAGTCCACCATCGATGGACGCCTCCTTGTATACGCGATAAAATAGCAATGATGACCATCTGCCTAATCATTGATTCACGCCTGCAATCCTTATATTTCAGATCAATTGAGCCCATACATTTTCCTAAAGGAGAAAGGAAGCTATATATACACAGTCCGTCCTACTTGTACATGCTACTATAGATTCTATGGTGTGTTGAAGAGTGTGAGTGAAAACCCCGTTCCAGTCCCTGATCCTTAGCCATTCGAGACCATAAGCACTCTAGTCCACAGAAAACATTTAGGACTTCTCTTTCAAAGGAACTCAGGAGACTTGCATAGAAGCGCATCAGGCTCGCAGCTCGACGCCCTCTGCGCCGCACTGCGTCTGTGTGAAAAGGAGGTTTTTTTTTAAAAAAAAAAGAAAGCTGAGTGGGTGTGGTCCCAGTAAGGGCCAACGTATATAATCTCACGACACCCCAAGTTGTCTTTCACACCCACAGTACCATCCAGCTTTTTTCTTCTGATCTTCGCTCGTCCACCTCTTCACCAAGCTGCCCAGGTGTCGTCCCCCCTACACACACAAGCCATCCCTCTATTCTCAAGCAGCTTCCCCCCTTTTACTTCTCCTCTTCCTCTTTGTTTCTCCCTCCCCCCTTTTCTCCCCTCCTCACTACTTCTACACTTGAGAATAAAACCCTCACCCAACACAACATTGTAAAACAGCGTCCACTGAGTCTTCTTCTCTGGCTTTGTGCTTTTTTTACGATTGATATTCACTTAATAATCCCTATACAAATCTGCCATTTTTCACGCACTTCCTCGTTAGCTCCACAGCCCTATTTATGAACATCTATTGACAATAAAGCGCTAGCACCACCATCTTTATCTTTACCATTTTTTTACTTTCTTTGCTAGGCATTGATCTGACAATCCCTGGCTACCTCTCCCTTCCTCCTGCATTACAGAAAACAAAAGAACGATAAATATACAACGCAATGGATCCTCATACGCCAATGGCTCTCAAACGCAGGGCTAACGCTCGTCTTCTAGCTGCTGACCCACATGTGAAGCAAATGGAGCAGAGAGCACACACTGAGTGCATTGAGACGTACTCCTTCGACATTTTCTACCATTTGATGGAACTGCAACAACACACCAGGATGACACCAGAGTTGGTCCATTCTCAGCCTCAGATCACAGTGGCTATGAGACCAGTTCTGTTTGACTTCTTGATGGATGTACACACAAGATTGAAACTCTCAAGTGCATCGTTCTATTTGACTATCAATGTCATTGATCGCTACTGCTCCTTAAGAATTGTCAGAAAAGATCACTTCCAGCTCCTTGGTCTATGTGCTCTGTGGCTGGCCACTAAGTTCATTGAGCCAAAGCACAAGGTCCCATCACTCGACTTCCTCAGAGCAACATGCTGTCACTGCTACTCTAAACAGCTCTTCCTCGAGATGGAGTGTCATATTCTCAAATCGCTTAATTGGGAAGTGGATGCTCCAACGCATGACTCGCTCATTGACTTGGTCCTCAAGGAGAAGAACTCAGATTGCCAAATGCCAGATTCCGTCAAGTACATTGCCAACTACATTTGTCAATTGATGCAGTTCCACTCCAAGTGTACGTTCAGCTACACCGTCTCCCAAATTGCCATGGCCTCCGTCATCATCGCGACCAATACTCTGACTCTGGCCAACGACCACATATACAACAATGCCGGTGCCAACTCTGCTCAACTTGTGCATTTGGTTCATCTGATCTTGACACTTCTCAGGGACATGGATATCCCAAACTCGATGAAGTCGAAGTTCTTCCAGAAGAGCAGCGACACAAAGGTTAATGTCTCACTCCATTGCCTCTATCAATACGCTGCTGAAGCTGGACGCCAGGCTGGTGTTTATTTCCCTTCCACGCCAATGTACTCATACTTTACAGCAGCCATGGCCTCTCGCCAGTCCTCCACCTCTTCTTCCACAGTGTCTGCTGACTCTGACGTGTTTTCACGTGGGTCTTTGTCCACCTTCGCTACGCCTCCTTCAAGTTGTGCTGCGTCTCCGGTGAACGAACAAATGGCTGCTTCATCTTCATCTTCGTCTTCTACTGGTAACCGTGTTCCTCTACAACAGCTCAAGCTACATGCTCCTGCACTCAAGGTGTACCCTTCGGTGCCAGCTGCGGTTCCACCACAAGATGATACTGCTGATGTCTTGGAGAGAAAGCGTTGTTTTGATGCTTGATAGGTTTTCTTTGAGTTGATGTTGTGCTTTTGTGATTTCTCTTGCCTTTCTTTTCTCTCTTCTATTTTTTACCAGGTTGATGATTATATTCTGTTGGCGTGTTTCCTCTTTTCTCTTCTTCTCCTTTCTCACACACACACACACACTCTCTCTCTCTCTCTCTCTCTCTCTCTCTCTCTCTCTCTCTCTCTCTCTCTCTCTCTCTACGTTGCTGCTTTTCTTCATACCTTTTTTTAAACATTCTTTGATTGTCAGTGTTATATTCCTCTTTCTCTGTTTCTTTTGCTCATTTCGGTCAACGTCTGCATGCAACACTTTCAAGCGTTATATAAGACGCAAGCAACTGGTTTGCTGTGTCAGTTTCCAGCATATACTCGTTACATACAACCCACTCCCAATGATCACGAAGAAATGTGTTGCCGTTGCAGTAAAAATTACAAGCTCATTCAACTTGTGTTGATTGCCTCATGTAGAGACGTCTCCGGATCACATGATCATCACCAGTTGCATGGGCCACTAATAACCACGTCACCTCCAAAATCCCATGCCTGAAAAAAGCCCCAGATGCCCCTATTTCTCTTTTTTTTTCTCTTTTCTTTTTTCCAGCTCGAGTTCGATTTTTCATGTCGCTCTTTCTTATATGGCTTGCTATTTTGGAAGAAGGAGAGGATACAGAACACACCGAAGTATCATCGTGATACCCCCGCTAGCTTTATAGAAGTACGTGGTCAAAATAAATTGAATTGATTTTAGGAAAAGCCACAATGAATTGTTCATCCTGAATCAGAAAAATCTAAAATTGAATACTAGGCTCGAACTTGGAAGTTATAAGGCCATGTATGCGCCTAATTAGGTTTGGCGACAACGTCACTGGGGAAACAGGATGGCTGCTCACCTTTTTATACACCCTTTAAAGGTAGAGAAAATATCATTAATACAGAACAGCCACAATAGTACCCCACTCATCAACAAAAGATAGATTATAACACCCTTGTAGCGTGACCATAGGGCCTTGGCCACCCGATAAGCACTGTAATTTTGTACACCCCTGTCCTTCGTCTTGTTCTCTCTCTGGCCTTGGTTTTCGGGTTTGTGGTTATGTCACCTAACAAAACATTATCATAAAAGTACTCAAATCTGGGAATGTAAATATATTGCACGCCGTATATTGATTCACGCATTCATAATTAAAACAGCCATCATGGCCCCCTAATACTTCCAAGAAGCGCCCAATCACACATCTAAAGATAAATGGGGAGTAACCTGTAGTCTGTTTAATTCAGCTTGGCGTTACCCCAGCAACGCCACCCTCGTCCTCTTATCATGCATGAGTGCGCCTTTTGGGTCTTGGTTTTGGAGGTGGGGTCAGGGCTAGAAGACTAGATGTCTAGACACCAGAGATTTTGTGGTCTGGCGTGGACTACAAAGAATGAAAAAAAATCGTACGAAAATCAGATCAAGAGGCGTTGAGAAGAAGGGGTAACACTAGTTACTTCGATATCCATCAAGCTCAAGAACCATCAACATCAAATCAAGAATTAATCCTGGCATCACCACCATGGGTAGGAAAAATCTCAGAAAAAATGAGTCTACGAGCTCACTTCCAAGCTCCCAAAAGCACTCTAAAACGACACAAAACGAGTACAATGGATACTATCCCACCAGTGATTCTCTCCCCATAATCCAGTTAAGTGATTACGTCGACTCTAAGCAGTTTTTTGAGGACTACGTCAAGTTGAGAAAACCAGCTATCATTGAAGGCTCGATTGATGGGCTGGATCTTTCCTCTTTTCATCCAGACAATATCGTTGATAACCTTCACAACGATGAGCAAGTACTGCTGGTAGAGCGGAAGCATCAAGGTGGGTTTGGTTCTGGTACTGAGAGAGTTAAGATGAGTTTTAAAGAGTTCATGGAAAAATTGAGACACGAAGATGAATATTACTTGACAACGCAATACGTTGAAGATGATCCAGATGAGATTAAAAAGACACTGGAATCATTAAATGGCCAGTTTGCTGATGACTCTGAAGATGATGATGATAATAACTATAATGATGATCAAATACCACTAATAGAAGACGACAATGAGAAAAGCGAACAAGAGGATGAAGAGCCAGTTGTCAATGGGGACGCATTTTCCGACACAGACTCCATTGATTTCAACGATATCCATGATGACTTTGAGGAACTCTCCAGCAATGAAAACGACCTCGACGACAATGACATCATTATCTCCATAAATGTCCCTGGAGACCCTCTTCGGTCATCAGAAGCACTTCGTCGTGTGCACGAATTTGTCCAAAAACCATTGACACGACTCATCTCTTCAAGCTCTCTCCCATTACAGCCTGATCTCTTGACAATGCTCACTCCACAACAAATTAATATCTGGATTGGGAAGTCCAATCCAGAAAACCATGATCACACAATCAATATTGATACGACGAAGAAAGATTATGGACTGGGTCGGCGTGTATTTGGTGGTGGTGTCTCCTCAGGTCTCCATCACGATCATGCTGATAACTTGTACATCCCTATCTCAGGTCACAAAAGATTCACAATCTTTGCTCCATCGGATGCCGAGAAGATGTACACCGTTGGTGATATCAGCAAGGTATACTCCAGTGGCGTGATCGATTATAAAAATAATGAGAATGCACCTGGATGGAGAGCTTTAAGAGGCGATAGTGCCATCATCACTGAGGTTGCTAAATGGAGATTAGACAATGATCATTCTTTAACAGAGGAGGAAAGAGAAGATTTCATTACGTTGATTGAAGAAGAGGAAGCTATGTTGGAAGATTTCGAAAAGAAGGCAATTGATAACACAGGTACTAAAAAGGATCCACCATCTTTTTCCAAAGTTCCAGCCTCCATTCTGCATTTGGAAAAAGTCAAAGACCTGAGTCTTAGACAACAATTGGAGAAGTTTGCATACAAGAACTGGCCAAAGTTCTTTGAGGCCAAGAGAATGACCGCATACCTGAAACCAGGACAGATGCTCTATCTACCAGCTGGTTGGTTCCACGAGGTCACATCATTTGGATCTGGAAGTGATGGTCCAGATGGCAACGTTCACATTGCTTTGAATTATTGGTACTCTCCTCCAAATGATCCCGTGAACGTGTACAGTGATACATACTGGCCAGAAGACTTTTTGCGTACGTTGGAGTCCTGTGGGCACTTTGATGAATTCGGATAATTGTGCGTAATTGCTCCTCTTTTTAATAAAAGTTATGTCTCTTGACGATGGCCATGACGTACACAAGATAATATGCCTACAATAACCCGTACATCTTTCTTGATTGTGCGAAGGACTGTCACAAAGCCCTCGATCTGATATATCGCGGGTACATATGAGTCTGGTGAAACGCTAATAAGTAGCACTCTCGGCGTATATTTGAGAACATTCGCCAACACCTTCCGAAAACCGAGGATCAGTGTTGTAGCCAACCTCCACCAGCTCAAAACCGGGCCGGTCTTTTGATGCGTATTGTAAAGTGATTGTGAAAAGATAGAAGGGGTGAGGGGAGAAAATAAGACCTAATTGATTAGTGATGCAAGAGAGATGATGTAGTGTGAGAGCCTAGTCAATCACCTTTATTTATAAAAACTTCCATGGGTTTTCTGCTCCTTCCCTCCGAAGCAATTATCAGTTAGTAAGAGCAACCACAGCTCCGTCGTGATTGGGAGGTTTTCCCTTATCAGATTGGGCGATTATTATAGTATTAATTCGGACTTTGAATGACACCACATCTTTCACATTGGAGGAAAAAGAAAAGAAAAAGCAGTCCCAATAGAACAAATGCCAATTTAGTTCGTTAAGGACTACTACGGCTTGATAGCACCTACTCCAGTGTTTTGAGATATGAAGTTAATATTTATCATCACCTCTTTGGTCGCATCAAGATCTGGAGAACGCGAAGAGTCATGCCCCGAAGGGAATAGTTGCGAAAAATACTGTCGTCTGTTCGGTTTATAATCAACTCACTAGGTTTGAAAGATATCTTGGTGTTCTATAGGCTATACCCTTCTCCATATCGAGGCAAATTTACTCACTTCCGATATTCAAAAAGACATTGAAACATTAGTATAATTTTCCTAATGCTCCAGAAATGATGTGTCACGAACCAGATGTGAAAATTTAATTTTTTTTCGCACGCAAAGTGCGCCATTTTTGCGAAAAAAGAAACAAATTTACAAACTACACACAAGCACAAAAAAATGACGCTGTTTTTTTTTTAATTTTTCACAAGCGCGCACAGACTCCTTTTTTTTCAAAATCAGAAAAGAGGCCCCACAAATATCTCTCCCTCCATCTCCTTTGCGAAAGGACTTACCAACTCACTAAGCTGTATCCCTAGAGCACAGGTTAAGATGTAAGCATATCATTTCTTCTGATGCCCTGGTAGCTTTGTATTTTTTCCTGAAAAGGTTGTGGCCTTTCAGTCTTGTTTGGTCCACATTGTTTTCTGACGTTTGGCCTATCCTCCCCATACTTTGACACAAAGCGAAAAAAAGGGGGTATAGCGCGCCTTAACAAACAACGATGACGGATATACACAACAACAATCGTTCCGCAGAAGCACGCAAGAGTGATCAGAATAAGCTCTGGATATATGATGATCTTGAAGACTAACACTCTATCTCTTTTAGTGAACTACAGAGCCAAACTCTCTTGCTTTCTGCACCTCTGTATCTCTGGTTGCTACTCTTTCTTTTTCAACTTTTGTCACGTTTTGTGTGTTCTGCTCTGGACTCTGTTCCCTGGAACTGTTCGCAAAGGTTGTACTAGCTACTGCATACTTGTGAGGAAATACTGTTGTTCTTGTTCTTGTGAGAAGCTCATCGCTGCTCCCTTGTCCAAGTCCGTTCACTATTGATCAGGTTGCATTCTGTCCCCATTATCTCAAATATAAAGAGCTCTAGTTTCGGAGTACCTGCCATTTCCTAAAGCAGTCTCCAGTTGATCTGACACACAACAAACGTTGAAAGATTTGTTACTTACCGAAGATTTTAACTAATCCTTTGGTTCAATTTACCACTGTTGTTTGACCTGTTCCCTGCTCCCATTTTTCCGCCCCCCCCCACATCTAACCATGGCTCTGGCTAATAGAAGACCTGTGGCCTTCCCGGTTACTGAGTCTGCTTCATCATCACCTTCTTTCAAGCCACGTCGCTTGAGTTTGAATTCTGATTACTCCATGGCTAAGGCTACAAAGAAGTCACCTGCTACCATCAAGGAGATGACCCCTGAGGGAAGCTCTGGCTCCAGTCCTGAAGACTTGGATGCATCGCCAACAAGCTCCATCTCTGCTTCTGTCTCATCACTATCCATCGTTAAAAGTGAACCTGGTACTGGTACTGGTACTGATACTGATACTGCTTCTACTAGTACTACTGCTACTAGTACTTCCTCTCCTACTGCCACTGCTTCTACGAAGTCAAAAGACAAGGTGAAGAGTGAAAAGAAGAAGGAAAAGTCTTCTACCAAGCAACCCACTGCAACTGGAATTTCCACTACAATTCCAGTCACTGGTGAGAGACCCAAACCCCAGGAACACAAGTCCCTTGATGATGCTGTTCTGTTCAACATCTTTGAGATTCTCTTTGACCACGATTCTGATGGTAAAGGTATGACGGTCAAGCAGATTTGCGACATTCTTATTGAGAGACATCCGGACGTTGCCAACTTGTCCTCCAAGACTTCTAACCTGGTTTCTGCTAAGCTCAACGCCTACGTCAAGCGTATCGAGAAGGGTGAGAAGTCACTGATCTACGCCCTCTCTAGAGAATGGGCCGATGCCTCACCCAAGAGAATGGTGTACGTTTACCGTGGTTTGCTTGCTCCAGATTTTTACATTCATGCCTTAGCTGCTATTGAGAGTCAAAAGGCTGAGATGCAAAACAGCACGCAAGCTTCCACTGACAAGAAGAATATCCCCCACTCGCTTAAGGACAAGGACTCGACATTGCAGGGTCCTGGTGGAAGCGAGATGAAGAGACGTGCTACCGCTTTTGACCTTGGTATTAGCAAGAACTCATTTGCAGACATCCAACTGGACTTGACACTGCCGCAGATTACCATTCCGTATGCTGCTGCCCCAGTGACTGCTTGCATGGGTATCACTGCTGCGTTGAAGTCCACTACCTCTGTTGCAACCCAAAGAGAATCTTCGAAGGATAATGCCATCTCAGACTACGATCTCGAGGATCTGGATCAATTCGACCAAGATGATTATGACAATGACGTCAAGATCACTATGCGTAGCAACAAGAGATCGAAGTCGATGTCGTACCTTCACTCAAAGAAGATGCGTACTCTGACAGTTGCTGCTGCTGCTCCAAGGCTTTCCAAGGTTAAGAGCACCACCTCGTCTGCTTCGGCTGCTGCGGCGGCTGCTGCCTTTCACGCTGCTGCTATGGAAGGTGTATCTCCTTCTGGGAGCTTCTCATCTAATAGAAGTGCCAGACATTCTCTCTCATCAGAGGCAGTGTCTGTCAAGTGGCTCAAGGCTGTTAGAAGCGGTTTCTTAACCCAGGAGATTGAGACTCCTGAGAGCGTCAACTGGGACGATCTTGACTCTGTCTTTGGTTGATCTGTCTTGTCTCTATTATCCACATCCATTCCATTTCCATCCCCATATCCCTTTTACTTCCACTCACACAAACAAATGATAATCCCCATTCCTCCCAATCTCAACACCACCACACTGACTTTTTTTTCTTTTCACTTTCATCTTCCCTTGTACATTTTACCCACATTATCGTTTTATCCAACTTAACGTTTTGATTTCCTATTCTTCTCTTTCTAGCTTTCTTTTCTTTTTGCCCTTTTCCTTTTTCCATTCGGTTGGTTGACTGAGTTGTTGTCACTGCTATTGTATTACTGAAGACGCTTCTCTAATGTTTACCTCTCTATCCCTCTTTTGCAAGAACTTGAGCTCGATTATCATTGTTCTCTCTCCTGTTAGTTTCTGTTTTGTCTTTTCATCAATGACTTCCTTCCCTCATTGATTCCATTCAATAACACAATCATATACACAAATGTGGGGTGATTCACAGTTTGGCAATGGTTGTCTCTTGTTTTCTCCCTTGCTATTTATTGGTTAACGATCATCCATCCTCACCTTCCACATCCCCAACCCATTCATAAAGCTTCAATTCTTGACTACATGTGAATTTACTAGAGATACCTTCTTTCCATTGCTTTCTGGTGCCTTATATATAAACACACATCCTTCCCTTTCTTTCCCCCTTTTTTTCTGTTCCACGAATTACCCACCTTCACCTACTACCCACTGTTACTTATCATTCAAGAATGTCTTGATACTATATGTACCTGTGTTAATGACTCTCATGATATATGTGATTTGCTTCGAGACTTCGTAGTTTTGTTAGTCCTAAAGGTCATAAATGGGGGTAGCCCATGTCGCGAAAAATAGAAATAACAAAAAAAAACATCAACACACGCCAAAGAAAGAACACGTATATCATCTATAAATGACATTTTAAGTCACACTTAGAGGCGAATATATCTCCCCATTTACACCAACCTACATCAGAAAAATATACTCTTCACAATGGGTAAACGCGGTGGTCTTTTAAATTTTGACGCTTTTGCAAAGACCGTGGATGACGCCAAGATCAAAACCTCATCTGGAGGATTCATCACACTTGGATGTATAATGACGTTATTTCTCTTGATCATTGGTGAATGGCGTCAATTCAACGAGATCACGATTCTCCCTGAGCTTGTTGTTGATCGTGAATCCAACATGAAACTGGATATCAATCTGGATATTACCTTCCCGGAGTTATCCTGTGATTTGATCACGTTGGATATCATGGACGTTTCTGGTGATTTACAACAGGATGTCTCTGCTTATGGGTTCACCAAGACAAGGCTGGATAAAAATGGCAGAGAGCTATCTAAGGAGGACTTGACGATTGGCGATGATACTACTGCAGGCGAGAAGATTGATAAGCCAGGCTACTGTGGTCCATGTTATGGTGCTAAGGATCAAAGCAAGAACGATGAGCTACCGGATGATCAAAAAGTGTGCTGTAATGACTGTGAATCTGTGAGAAGAGCCTACGCGGCTACAGGATGGGCTTTCTTCGACGGTAAAAACGTTGAACAGTGTGAGAGTGAGGAATATCCACAAAGAATCAGATCCCACTTTGGTGAAGGTTGTCGTGTGATTGGTACTGCCAAGTTGAACAGAATCAACGGTAACTTGCACTTCGCACCAGGTGCATCTTTCTCTGCTCCAAACAGACATGTTCACGATCTGTCTCTGTATGGCCAGAGCCGGGAGTTCAGCTTCAAGCACGTGGTTAACCACTTCAGCTTTGGCCCCGAAGTCAACTCGTTATACTGCTCCAACACTGCGGAGTTGGCTTCTCACCCTCTTGATGGATTCAAATCGGAGCATGGTGGGCATGATCATCTATACTCATACTACTTGAAGGTGGTTCCAACCCGTTATGAGTATTTGAATGGCACGCTGATTGAAACAAACCAGTTCTCCTCTACGTACCACGATAGACCTCTCGTCGGTGGAAGAGACGACGATCACCCAAACACTGTGCATGCCCGTGGTGGTATCCCCGGTTTGTTCTTCCACTTCGAGATGAGTGCACTGAAGGTGATCAACAAGGAGCAGTACGTTCTGTCGTGGGGTGGATTCTTGTTGAATGTCATCTCTGCTATTGGCGGAGTTCTTACTGTGGGTGCTGTCCTGGACAGAACTGTGTACGCAGCTAACAAGGCAATCATGAGAAAAAAAGAGAAATGAGCATTTGATTTTTTTAAAAGTTGCATATGTTATTTAATGTTATTTGTTTGTTTTTTAAAATCGAAAGAAAAGGGAGGTAGTAAAAATGGTCGGTGTCGGATATGATGGCATTACCGGGCGTTCTAGATAATAAATCTCAAATGCTATACAATGATTAGTCTAAAAACAGGAAATTTAAGGCACGTGGAACACTATCAGGTAAATTCTATTTATTGGTTTACCATTCAACCTTCAAGGTAGTATAAAATTACTGCTTTTGATCGACATGCAGAACACGTTTCTTAACCATATGCATTAACTTCAAAAAAAAAAAGGAGGCACACCCATTTACACCCATTTGCCATCACCGGTTTTTGTGTTCTTCATTTATAAACACCAATACCACCCTGGTTTTACACAATGCCATTCTTCTAAGCTTTCCCAGCCTCTAAGACATCTCCCTCTTTCCTACCCTCCAAATGCTACTAGCTGCTACCACTGCCTTGTTGGCATCCCTGATTGTTCCTACTGGAGCTTATCCAATGCAAGTGCTCAGCCAGTTCAACGCAAAACCGTATCCTCAGGAGGCTCTGGACCAGTACAATGTCCTTCGCTTCCTTGGCACAGCTTCGCCCTACATCCAGCATCCTGGCCATGGTATCTCGCGTGACGTTCCATACGGATGTGAGGTGTCCCAGGTGAACTTCATTGCGCGCCATGGTGAACGGTACTTCACTGCTGGTAAAGGCGATCGCACTGCTAAAAAAGTTGATAGGCTGAGAAACATGACCAATGTCTCTCTGTCTGGTCCTGCTGCCTTCCTGACTACTTACAACTTTGAGGCACTGGATGAGGAGTGGTATGACAGCGAGACCTGGAAAGGCCCATATGCTGGTACTGGGGAGATGCTCAGATTTGGAGAGCTGTTTAGGGAGCAGTACCACCATTTAGTTAAGGAAAACGATAGCTCCGTCAAGTTCTACACAGCTTCTCATGACCGTGTTGTTGTGAGTGCTAAGAACTTTGCCGAGGGTTTCCTGGGCCACGCTGCTGACAACGCTTCGATTGTGATCATTGACGAGGACGATGCTTCCTTAGGTGGAAACACCTTGACTGCACTGACCGGGTGTGTCAACTACGATGACGAGGCTAATGACCAACTCATTGGGCAACTGTCCGATGCCTACCTGAATGCTACCACAGCTCGTTTGAATGTGCAAACCCCAGGCGTTAACTTCACCAGCTCAGAGGTCTCTGGCTTGTTTGACTACTGTGGGTTTGCACTCAACGTTGGTGGTCGTTCCGAAGTTTGTGAGCTGTTTACCACAGATGAGCTCATTTCTCGGGCGTACTACAACGACATTGACTACTATTACAACAAGGGACCGGGACACAACATGTCCAGAGTCATTGGATCAGTCTATGTCAATGCGATGATTGAAATGATGAAGAATGACGACAGATCGCTAATCATGAACTTTGCCCACGACACTGATATCTTTTTCATTGTCTCTCTGCTTGGACTATTCGATAGCGAAATGCCAGTAGAGTACCAGAACTTTGAATCCCTGTGGAAAGTGTCTAACATCAATCCAATGGGCGCCAGATTGGTGATGGAGAGGTTGACATGTTCCGGCGAAAATTATGTCCGTATCATCCATAATGATGCTGTGCTGCCTATTTCTGAGATTTCGACTGGTCCTGGATTCTCTGCTTCGCTGAATGATTTTGAATCGTATGTAAGTGACAGATTGAACGGACTCACCTACAAAGATGCCTGCGGCCTCGATAATGATACCCCTGAGTCGATCACGTTCTACTGGGATTGAAACTCTGCTGCGTAAAAAAGAAACAATAACATTTTTGCAAGGATGTATATGTATAGTAGGTCACTAAAACTGTTTGCCAAAGCGTCAATTGGAACATACAGTGGTGGCACCACAACGCGCATCAAGATTGCACGGAAGAGCTGCAAGTCTTACTTATCATTTCCACGTTGCTCTGATCAGCTAAAATAGAAAAAATACTGGAAAAAAGGGGGGTTATTTCATTTCATACGTGAGCCTACTTTGCTAAATTCTACAAGCATATTTTGCACTATATTCTTTGTGTTATTGGTAGTGTGTTTTCAACACTAACCTTCTATCATTCTATACGTAAAACCATAAACTCATAATCCAAAAACGGAACAAAACAGGAAAAAAATAATCAATCCAAACTGGAAAGTAGTAAACCACTCATTCACCCATAAATCAAACTCAAGAAGAGAATATAAAGGTGGTTGGGAAAATAGGGAAAAGTTATCAAACAAAACTGGGGGAAAAGTAAACATCAACGTAAAGGAGAAAAGGACATCATACTCATAATGAAGCAGGCATGAAACAACTCAACCAAGAATGGCAGAAGAATCGCCACCAAGCCTCTTAACTTCTTCAGACAGTTTCCACAACTGATCCTGCATCGTTTTTTGCTCCTGTTGCAAATGGAGAATGTAGGAAGTGGCCTTCTCAAGGATCATGGACTTGTTCAAGCGTGGGACATCGGCCTCATCCTCCATCTTGTTGCCATCGCCCGTTTCAAAGGCTGTCTTCTCAGAAGCGACCCATGGGATAATCTGCTGGAGGCCAGCAATCTTGGCATTGATGTTGATTCTGTAACGTTTCTCAATCTTGTTGTGGGCCTGTTTCTGGTGTTCTGTCAATCTCTTTCTTGGAGCTCTCTTCTTCTTTGGCTTCTTTGTGGCTTTGGACATCGTGTTTTCAGAAGCATCCATAGGAGATACCACTGACTCTTCCGAAGTAATGGAGGTCATTGATGTTGTAGAGTCATTTCTAAGGAACTTCTCATCACGCTGCGTGATGTCCAAGCTTGGGATAGCAAGTGTATCCTCCTCCGCCTTGATCATTGGCGAGTTGTCTAGGCTCGTGACATTGGAGGAAAGGAGGGAGTCAGTGTCCATCCCACGGTCAAACAGGGACGAGAACTCGAGTGGCGAGTTAGTAGAGTTTGTTCCGGTGACCGAAGCTGCTGCTGAAGCTGCTGCTGCATTTAACACTGGCTCCTCATTCATAAATCTGTCAAGCCAAACGTTGTTCTCAGACTCGGATGGCTGGAACACTTTACGCTCGTCAACCATGGATGCCCAATCAAAGTTGTTGATCTCTGTGAATGTGGTCATTGTGTTGTTCTTGTGTTAGCTGTTTGGCTTGCTATCACTCTTCTGATTTAGGGGGTATAATCTGTAGTGTCACAAAAAGATAACGGGCTTTGTGTAGATGTGTGTGTGTGTGGGTTATATGTATCTTTTGTGTGAAGATGGAAGAAACAAAACAAAACGAGATATCTATGTTCTTGTTGTCTGTATGAATGTTAAAATAAAGAGCAACAAGGTCCTCATAATCGAAGAGCAAAAAAAAAAAACAGAGCACGAGGGTAAAGAGATCGATATTTAAACGAACAGCACAAAAAAAGCACACACCTTAAACAGCCCAACACACTGAAATGTCCCCCCTCACCGTCCCCCTCACCCCTTTTGTCTTATGCTGCGGTGGGCCCACATATGCGGGACACGGGACAATTCAGCAATGTGTTGCCAACTTCTCGGGACACTCGCGGAAGGTCGTGGAAGCTTTGTCGACGGAGACCGTCCGAGCACGGCTGTGCGAAACAATGAGAGAGAAGATGTTGGTTACCGGTGTTTCCGGGTGTCAATGGTTTATTGCTCAGCTTATGTCTGAACAACTAGTCTTGAAAGCGTGCTGGAAATTCATAATTTCTGTCTCTACTATATGCGTGAATAATTATATCTCGTTCCTCTTTCCCGCACTCGATCATCAACCTATCGATGATTGATTGGGTCGGTAGACATGCTCCCGTTCCCGTTCCCGCTCAAAAAAGGGAAAAACAAAAATAAAAAAAAAGAGGAGAAGTCGATGAGAATCTTGCACAAGAAACTTCAACTCTTGCAACACCATCACCCAGGTGGTTTTCTTTTATTTTTTTCATAGTCATGAAATGAAATCTGCACCCAGAACATATAATACATCTCTCAAATTCGGAGTCCTAGAGATGTTCTTATTTAGTGTCCACTACTACTGTAGATGACGTCCCCTGGTTTTTAATTTGTGCATACAATGAGCACGGGGCCCGATATCCCTTCTCGCTCTCTATTAAATAAAACCTGGATAACTTCCACCTCACCCTTCTTCTTGTTCTTGTTCTAGTTCTTGTTCTTGTTCTTGTCCTTCTCCGCCATCACTATAAAACCCCTCTAACATATGTGACATACCCCTCCCTCTTTGTCCAACAGATCTTGAAACGTCCAATGAGATGCCGCTGAATTCTCTACCACAGTTTTTTTCTACCCCTCCTTCTCTGTGGTTAAGCACCAGAAGGCGGAGGAGGAGGCTCTATTAACCGGTTTGGGATGTGAAATTACAGTCTTGGCCGATCAGAGATGCCAACAAATGCCGGTAGACGCTTCACCTTTTATTTATTTTGTTCGATGTTTTGTCGAATTTGAATCTGGTCACTTGAACAAACCCGTTGTCTCTTTGGTTGTCTAATCAATGTTACTCATCCAAGCTACAATTGAGTCAAATTATCCCTCTCTTCTTCATGACTTTGAATCATTTTTATCAGTTGAGTAATCATGATGCAAAACTTGACTCAGAACCTTGGTGGGGGGTAAGGGGATACCCCTCTTCAACAACACTCACAGACTCACTCGCTTATAATATTTTGTTCATTTAGCCGAAAAAGAAAGCTACAAACAAAATGGGTGGTCCGAACAGCGAGATTTAAACACTTGAATCGCACATTTAACATAGTCGAAACAATCACTAATTTCATTAATATAGTTCACTGGGCAATGCAGCCCTTCCTTCCCCTCCTTGTTTGTCTCCTTCTCGTAGTATACAACTCAAACGGGGAGAGGGTATCAAAATAATAATCATAACGATGTTCTACTTCATGATGATCTCTTATAAATTGACTACTTATATATCTCGTACATTGTTCTTTATATACTGTCTCTTGATATGCATCTGATCGCATAATCTCTTACCGGACCCCGAGTCCTTTTTTTCTCATGACGTACGGACATTTCCTATTAACTGTCACGCCGTCCATGCTAAAAAAGAAAAGAAATAACCTGACACATTAGAAACGCCAAAGCCTTTGAAATTGTTCCGGGCTTTGGTATAAACAGAGTTACTCCGAATGTATGCTCCCAGGTCGTTGTCCTAATTAATACAGGTATTACATACACCTTGAGACACACACCAACAACCGAGAGCCTAAACTTGCTCAACTAGTACCACACTCATATACACTATCACACCTGGGTGTTAATGAATAGTATCTGCAATTCTACCACAGTAGTGAACACCCAATATGAGAGTATAAGATTTCTAGTGTTTTATGTCTACTTCAATTCGCACCTTCAAGACAAAAAAGAAATTAAAATTTTAGTAAACATCTCGCCACTTCGGAAAAACTCTGGACAAACGGGCTGGTGGAGCCAGAAGATTTTCCGTTCACTCCCGACTAGAGGCGCTACAAAGGAACTCCCGCCGTTCGCCAACAGCGCTGTTGTTCGATGGCAGAACCGATCAGCAGATTTTTATGCGTCTTGATTTGTGGTCTTATGTATGTGTTAATGTGGCCCGATACTTTAGACACTCATGATGTACTACTACTAAGGTAAACCTAGACATGACACTCCTTTCTACTTAAGGTAAGCACGGCATTGTTAACGCTGTACGTCATTTATCATCCATCATTCTCTCGGGACGCTGTCTTGTCCCGAAACTTACAATCTACCAGATGATTCCAGCAAAGCACATAGGTGGCATGTCTCAAATCGTTTCACACCGCTATGAACTTGTGCGCTGGAGTCGGGTGTGCTTAGTACTTGAGCTCCTTCAATACACACAACTTCTCTCCTTAGAGCACAACATGGCCACGGCTCTACGATACTAACAGCTGACTAAATAAGCATCTGTTACTATCTCACACATTGCATGAGATCATTATTTCTCTCAAGACTCTTGCGTCTGTCATCCTGTTAAAGCATTGTTACACTATTTTTTGTCAGGGTAGATGTCATTAGGCTCAATTGTAAAAGAAACCAAACTATCAGTTTACGAGTCCTGCATAAGGGTCATGAAACAACATGCAATCATTAGCGATACGATCTGTCATCAATTACAAATCCATGGCCACCGTGGTTATAGATCCTTGAAATGTTGGTTCTCACCCTTACTTGGAATTCGTCAGAATCCTCGCCGGGAACAACCAAATACATGAAGGACTCCATCCCCCAGGTATACCAAACTTTACCGTTCCTGGACTCCCTTGACATTGAGATCTCCAACTCAGTATCATCAGTAAGATATAATGGCTGCTCCAAGGGGAAGAATAATGGAAACCACGAAATGAGGTCGACGGTATGAATATCTGGTTTGATGGACAGTTCAATGCCCTTGTATAGATTTGCTGTAAAGAAGCCAGCAATCCCGTGGACGACGGTCTTGTGCCTAATTTTGAATGTAGAAATCGCGCTGCGCATCATCGATGTCGATGAAACAGATGGATGCTCAAAAGTCCAAACGTCATTGATCTTGGTCGAGCAGAGACATGACTCCAGCATCTTCACAACGTACTGCTTATGAAATACAGAAGGATCCCTCTGTTCTTTTAGTATGTGATACAGCTTCGGAGCAAACACGGGAGCAATGTGTGATGTGTATGATTGTGGGATAAAGACACCATGTTGACGATCAAGACAAACTTCAAGATTTTGAAGACATTCCGGTGAGAGCTCATTACATCCAAAGCTTCCCAATAGCTCAGAAACGATGATATTATAGCTCTCCTTTGGTGCCCAGTCTCTCATATCCATATTCACGATCGTAGCAGTTCTATCCCATTGTTCGACGTTCCTCTTCTCCAAGTATATGACAGCACTGTTATTCTTCTCAATAGCCGTTATATGACACTTTTTGGCCATGTTCATGCGCTGAACAGCGTTGTACGTAGCCTCGACTAATCCACCTTTACCAGCACCAACAATGGCAATATTAATCTGGGATAAGTGCGACATGTCCGTAAGAGCACATTGAACTGCCTTGCCGTACAATTCGTACTTTATCTGGTCCTCTTCGAAGACGGAATATGTGTAGTCGTCCAAATTGTTGGCTAGTGGTTGTAAAGGTGGCAATAGCACGTCATTGTGGTTGATTGAGTACTTGTCAATTTTGGAAAGGTTGGGTTGATTCTTCACCATGATGTAGTTAATGTATTGTATGTATGCTGAAACATCGACATTTTCTGGAGCCTTCTCTAGCCCATGCAGCAGATATATTGGTGATTTAATGTGGAAGCGATGAAGCATCGATTGGTTAGCTTTGGACAGGACAGGATACCCTTTGCTGTTGAGGATGAATATTGACGATGACAAGAGGAAGATAGATACTGGCTCTGCAAACCACCTCTCCACAACTGAGATGGAAATCGGATTCTGTGGGAGTGCAAGTGAAACTTTGAGTCTTGGATTGTAGTCAACTGCAGTTCGTATCGAGTTCCACATGTCCCAAGTGCTCAAAGGGTCCAGTGATGGTTGTCCCAGCTCCTCCGAAATCGGAAGTGATAGTGAAATAGTGATTCCATGTGTCTCAGTAAGAGACAATATCTCTTGTACCACTTTGGAGAAGTTGAGGAGTTTTAACAGGTCCTTCGGTGGTGCGATAATGACGTGCTTAATTCCAATGAACATGGCGTATTCGAGCTCATGGAGAAGTACCTGTCTCGAGAACTCAGAAATAAGTTCATCTTCACTCTCTAGCTCTGTCCATGAGGCAATTAACCCAATTGTTCTCGATATATGTGGGCCAGAAAGCAAGTTCACCTCTGAGCCTGTGGGGCTAGGCACTCTGATCTCATTAGACGATTTGGCTCGTTGAAAAATGGCTCTTGACTTCTCTCTGTAGTTGCTGTTTGTGATCGATAAAAGCACATAGTCATATCCTCCTTGGACGTAGCTTCGAATAAGGGCTGAGTTGGAGTCGGCTGCACTTCTTGGTGAAATAGCTGGCTTCAGTCCGATCAAGGGCGGATCAAGATCATTCGACATGGTCTTTTAAAAAAATCTGAGTTTTTCGTTTGTTTCTCCTTTGTCTGTGTGGGTGGACAAAAAATCCCCAGTTGAAACGTGAAGATGAATCGAATCAACACCCGAGATTATCGGATCAGATGTTTTTGAGGCAAAGATGTGTGTGATGTGTGGTTTAAAGGAGAGCTAAGAAGGAGAATGGTGGGAGAGGGGGACGTGCTCCAAATTACACGTTGGGTCAATCTTTGAAGGATTTCAGTATGTTCTGTCCGCCTGATGAAAGGGTATAGCTATTAATAAGTCTAATGAGAAGAAATAAAAGGCTAAAATAGAACAAACGGAATGAACTGATTTGAAATTCTTCGATGTCAACGCAAGTGAAGCCTTTCACCCTGGTTACAGGCACACACGCTCTCTCTCTCTCTCCCAAACTTGAGGCGCGATACGCGCAAACATCAAACTTGAAACAACAACAAAAAATTCCCAAAGAAAAAAATAATAATAAAATTGCATAATACGTGAATCGAACCCCCCTTCCACCACCAAAATAACCCTGGCGCATATCATGGCTCCGCGAAATCTATTCGATCAACTGTTTTCCGGGTGTGCGGTTTTTAATGCCAAGGTGGCACTTTTGTTATCACTTTTAAGTAACCTTCTCCTTTAATAAATGGTAACTTCTGTGTTCTCATCCAGATCTGAACCAGTGGCCCATCTCTACAAACGTTTTTGCCTCGGATCCATACTGTCCTTTTGAGCAGTAAATAACACCGCTGTGTCATCGAGGGTTGGTTCTTCAATTTCCCCTTTGAATCATGTCGCTCAAAACACTCTTCATCACCTACTTGATTGGCGGTATAACTCTACCACCGCTATTCTTATTTCTTGTGCTCTACGTGGCGTACACCACGGCCCCTATTTTTGTTGAAGGCATTGATAACAACGACGATGACGATCTCACCGACTTTGACTCAAAAGAGTATCGCAGTCTCAAACTGACGCAGCTGGAGGAAGAAGGCTCTTCTGGTACCAAAGCTTTCAAGAGCGGGTGGATTACCGTTACCAGGGAGTACCAGCATTTTGTGTCCACAGAGAAGGAGAAATCGGAACAGAAGGAGAATGGGAAGTCCGCGTACACAGCGCTGTACCGCTTGGTCAAAAACAAGAAAAACGGCAATGGCAAAGAGACTGACTCAGCTCAGCTTCCATCACCAACTACACCGTCACCATCATCATCATCAACAACACCAAACACGAAATCTGTGACGAAAAAGAAGAACAGATTCTTTGCTGTGTTAAGACATGGCAACTTGTTCTTGTACAAGAGTGAAGACCAAAAGGATGTCCAACATGTCATTGTCCTCTCCAAGTACATTGTTTCAATCTGGCCAAGAAAGTTGAAAGACAGTGAACTGTTCACAAAGAAGACTGCTATCTGTCTACTCAAGAGACAGACCAAAAAGAAAAGTAATACACCTCCAAAGAACTCATCAGCATCTCTAGGAGAAAGAGAGTCGTTTGACTCAACGTATGATATGGTGGAGACAGGTGTCATTCCCCCAGGTAGCATGGGATTCTTCATTTACTGTGACACAAATTACGATAAGGAGGACTGGTACTTTGAGCTGATAAAGGCTACCAAGATCGAGAATTATGAACCGTCTGGTACGGGGCTGGATGATCTTGAGCCATCTGTTTATGCCAACTCCTTGCACTTCAAAACCGCTGATATGATCTCATTGATACAGAAACTGCACTCTTCTGAAGGTCAACTCCAGACGAGATGGCTTAACGCCATTGTAGGAAGAGTGTTCCTTGCTTTACAAAACACTGAATTTTTTGAGAAAGTTGCTGAGGCGAAGATTTTGAAGAAACTGGCAAAGATTAACAGACCGGGTTTCCTCGAAGAGTTCCAGGTGAGGAAGATAGACATTGGTAATGCTGCCCCACTGATTAGTTTCCCTAAGTTGGAGACATTAAGCCCGGATGGATCGATGAGAGTCTCTTTCAAATTCACCTACACTGGTAAGCTATCGCTTCAGGTTGCGACAAAGGCTAACATCAGCTTGGGTGGTGCCTTCAAAACTCGTGAAGTTGGGTTATTGCTTGCTGTCACCGTTAACAAGCTCGAAGGACGACTTGTTGTCTCCTTGAAACCTCCGCCATCTTCAAGACTTTGGTACACATTTGAAGAAATGCCTGATCTGGATTTGACCATTGAGCCAGTCGTGTCACAGCGTCAGATCACTTATAACATGGTTACCAAAGTTATCGAGAACAAGTTCAGAGATGCCATCAAGGAGTCTCTCGTTGAACCTTACTGGGATGATATCAGCTTCTTTGATACTTCTGATGAATTCTACAGAGGTGGCATCTGGGATACGAAGATGAGACCACATCAGGACGTTCATACGCCTCCTTCCGGATCTGAGAGCGTGGACTTGGATGGTGAACCTCTGGACCACGATGAAGAGACTGTTGCTGAGGCTGAATCATTAGACCCTGAACCAATGAGTTTAATCGACGACGATGTTGCTTCCCAAAGTGGCGGTGGCTCACTGAGGTCAGGTGGTGCTAAAGTCGTAACAAATAAGAGCTCCTTCAACAGTATAACCAGCCTCTCTAAAAGAAAGACTGATGCCTCAATTGGTGTTTCTGACGATCAGTTTTTGGCTGATGGCTCTTATGTGTCCAGACAGCAACTCACGAGCCGGGATACAGCCTCTGATGGTGATGTCAGTGTTGGAAGTACGAGCAGAAATTCTACAATGCAGCTCCTTTCTGATGAAACATCTGCTGGAAAGAAGGCACTATCAACTGGTATGAAAAAAATCAGTAGATGGTATAATGAGAAGAGCAAGAATCAAAACAAGAACTACGCTCCACCAGAAATGATTTCTAGAAGAAGAGCTCCATCCAACACAAGTGACAAGGGAAAATCATCAGGCAATCACAGCACTGTTGAAATGTCTCCAGAATCGCACAAGAGCGCTCCACAGCCACACTCTTTCCCAGCTGAGTACCTGTTTGGAGTTGAGACACAGGCACCAGATAGCGGCACTAGCATGAAGGTTGTTCCCCCATCAAGAGTACCAGAAATGAAGTCACCTTACTCGCCACCTGATAGCAGATTTACACCACTGCACTCACCAATTTCTCTAGACTCGGACACCTCCTCTCTTGCAATTCCATCCTCACCGAAGAAGCCACAGATCCCGAGAAGAAAACCAGTCTCTGAGGATGCTGCTATTGATGAGTTGAGCTCTGCTAAGACTGTCACAGAACGCAAGCCAGAGATGACAACAACCACAACTGAGAAACAAGCCCCAGAACTTCCACCAAGAGAAAATACAACACATCATCTCTCTCATCCTCCATTGCCAAACAAATGCTCTCCTCCTCCGTTGCCAGCTAGGGATCTGTCAAGTGGTGGCGACGCTGATGTCTCCACCAATACTATGAGCTCTACAAGTGGGGCTGCTGCCGCCATCTCCCCTGTCGCTCCTATTTCGTCTCAAAAGCTAGACCACGACGAAGGAAATGCTGCTGCTGTTGATGAAGCTGACAGTGGTAGTAATAATAATGATAATGATGATGTTGATGATGATGATGAAGTTGTCTCTACGACTGTTGATGAGTTGGATACTGCCACCGAAAAGAAGTGATGTCTCTAAACGAGTTGAAACTGTTCCTACTGTATATGATCATTATGGTATACTCATTAGTCATTAATATTGTAGGGCAATGATTTTCGTTTTTTCACCAAAACGCCATCCAACCGATATACATTTGGCAAAGATTCTCCAAAGACGTGGCTTGCTGAATTAAATGTTCACCCTGACCAGGAACACTCATAGCTAAACCATCCTTATCAAGGACACCTCTGATCTTTCTTCTGATAGTGGATAATGCAGACTGTGGTGTATTTCTGTTCTTCCTCTTATGTGACCAGTCCATGATTGGATCATGCAAGAAAGATTCTAGAATATTCATCAGCGTTGTTTCATTACCACGGATCAAGGTCAAGGTCACCTCGCAAGACTTTCTGAATGTTCCCTCCACACCCGTGACACCAAAAGCATCAACCATGTTCTGTGTGAGTCTAAATGGAACACGTTCAGGGACTGCAAGCTCAAGGCCCTTCTCAAAGAGACAGTCAAAATCAACGTGAAGCAATCCTCCATTGTTCTCATTAAGCAGCAAATTCTCACCATGACGATCACCAAGGCCGAGCATGTATCCAACCATAGACATGACAGCAGTCGTTCTTGTGTAGTTATTCCTTGCATCATACCAAGTCGATGGATCAGGAAAGTTTTCAATGAACCACTGATATAGCACTGGTGGATACATGGACATGATCTGACTTTCGAATAGAGCAGCTTTTGTTGCGGGATCAGTATCTGAATCCAACACGCCTCTTATCTTGTTTATGTCCAAAGAGATATTTATGTTAGAGTATTGTGTCTTGATAATGTCCCTCATAGTTCTGCTGTTGTCCACCCATTCAATAATTCCATATACCTCATTCAGAGGAATCACAGCATATGTGTTGATGTGTAACTTTCTCTGTTCGGATTCATAGTCTTTCTTCAACAGTTGGTCAATCATTGTAGTAAACTCCATCAACTTAGCGTCCTTTCTCAGGTCATCATTTGGCTTACATAAGATGCTGTAGATCAGGCCATTGGAGCCTCTCAAGTAGAGATGCCTTGGTTGTTGCATAGAGCTCAAAACATCAACTCTGTTCTCGAACCTATGGATGGTAACCCGAGAGGTATTCGGGAATGGATTGTGATGTCTCATGGCCTGGACTGAGAGTGGCAACGTGATGTTAAAATTAGTCTTCACAGGGACAACCAACGGACTCGGTGTTGATGTGTGATCAAAGTCAAAATCGTTACTCAGTGACAAAACACCTTTCTTTGGGACCTTCCGCTTACAGACTGAAATCAGCTGATTGAACAGCTTTTTGGCCTTCTCGTGAATCTTAGCATTGGTGGTGGAAGGATCACGACATTCGGAGCTCGAAAATAGCTCCAAAATGCGTCTAGCTTTTCTCTCTCTTTCTTTCTGAGTAGACTTGTACTGTGCAAGCACTGACCAAAGGGAGTGAGATGGATACTCGTTTACAACCAGCTGGGCAATCACAATAATTTGTTGGCCGGTGTTCTTGTGTGGGTGGAGCAAACGAGACAACAACTGGGAAAACACCGTATACCAGTAATAAACGGGGACCCTCTCAGTAGCCTTAGAAATGTCCTCGAGAACAGTGGTTAAGTTCCTTCTTCTGTCAGCTAGAGCAAGAGACTGTACAGAATCACTAAGGGTATCTGGGAGGCGATCAACATTTTCAGCAAAGTCCAGCCAAACAGTAATAACCTTTGGTAAAGCCTCATAGAGATATTTAGTGCCGCACATGATGGCCTTTAAGTAGTACTGGATGGTTCTTCTCTCATACTCACCAGAAATGCTTCTATGATCAATCTTCTCGGAGCCTGGCTTAGACTTGAAGTCCAAAAGCTTGTTATAGTATCTTCCGAGAGCATAGTACGACTTCTCCCAGGATGGATCAATTCTGATAGAAGCATTGTACTCCTCAACTATCTTGCTGGAGCTTCTGTTATTTGAGTAGTCCAGCCATTTGGTATACTTCAACTGAATCGATGCTTGTTCTCTTACTGATACATTTTTGGTGTTCGATCTCATATCCTCAATGAGAGCCAGAGCTCTTGTATGATCTCCTAGAGCCCAGAGAAGCTTAGCATATTCCAACTCAGTGTTCTCATTGCCCATTTTTATGGCATTCATGATGGAAGAGGTGGCAAGGTCGAGCCTGTTGTTCTTGCGGGCTGACTTCGACGAGTGCAGCCATGTCTCAGAAATGTCAGTAAGGTTCAACTTGTTGCCCAAAGCAGCGTCCGCTGACCTTCTTAAGGATGTTAACACCCAGTTGGACTTAAAATCGTTACCAGCATGTACCATTCTGACATCCATCAACTCTTTCAAGGACTCAAAAGCTGGACTATTGACAGTCAAGATGGCTTCAAGATCACAAACAGCGTGAAGAAGAACCAAATCGGAACGATGTTTCTTGAGAGATGTCGGACGTTTCAGAGAAAGACTTGCACCTATAGAAAGGAACACATTCTCAATCGACGTCAGAAGAGCAGTCTTGTCGCCTTTATTGGCATTAATCAAAGCCTTGCCCATATGGTAAAAGACCAAGTTAGAACCATCCGCAAAATCACGGTTAGCTTCAAGTCTGGATAGCCATTTCTTGATAAATGAGGTCTTACCAGCAAATACCGAAGCTTCAAGACCAATACTCAACCAGTCCTTCTTCAAATACAGTGGATTATGTGTAACAAATGCCTCCAGCTTCTCAAGTGTTCGATCATAGAGGTTGTGCTCAAAAAGAGATTTCAAGAGCCTTGTCTCACCATCATAGATAGGATATTCAATTGTCTTATCTTCACCAAGCGCCTCCAAACAGTTCTGTGCCATCTTCCAATTGTCACTGTATTCGAGTTCTGTGATCTTATCCTCTAGGCTCTTTGATGAGAATCTCTTAAGAACGCCACCCAAAGCATCATAGTCACCAATGTTAGCATACATACTCTGGAGAGTGCTGTAAAATGAGTTACCAAACGACTCAATGTCATTGTGTCTGTGACACTGTTCAAGATAGAGTGCAGCTCTCTCGTATGAGTTGGCCTGAAAGGAGCGTTGAGCCATTAATGGTTGAGGGATACTGTCTAGCAACTCTGTAACCTTTTTGATGCCAGGATCCTGACCCTTGGCTCCCTTTCTCTTCAAGAGTTGCTTTCTAGAAAAGACCCACTTACTGAAGTGATCTAACAAGTTGAAAACAGTTTCGTATGCAAGCTTCAAGCTCTGAACCCCCAAATGGTGAACAGAGTTCATATCAGTAGATAACACAGCCATAATCTCAACTCTCAAGTTCAGAAGTTCGGTCTCATTGTCCTCCATGACAGCAGAATTCAAAGCAGCATATGGCAAAAGAAACAGGCAGAGTGAGAGGTCCTGCTCTTTCACCAAGGAGGAGCACGTGTTAAAGATGTCCCGCGTATGCGGGTTGCGAACTCCTCTCTTCAAAAGATCCATAGTCAACTGACGAATCCACTTCTCATAATCAGTGGTAGGTGTAAATATTGGGTATTGAAGTTTGCTGTAATTACTAACTTTGGCGTTATACTTGGATGAGAGCAACGGCATCAGAGTAGACTTGGAAATATCACTGAACTGGCTCCACAAGGCAAACTCAGCAGACTTGGCATCGGTGGTCTTGAGATCAAACCTCGAAGCGTCTAATCCACAGTACTTCAAAAGCTCTTGCATTGCATAGGCCAAGAACACCTGTCTTGATGGATCATCCGAAGCCCAAAATGCAGGCACCAAATATTGATTCAAGAAAAGCACCATAAACTTGACTCTCTCCTTGTGGTCTTCAAAGTTGGAGGAGTTCACTGGCTGTCCTTTCTTACGTTCAATCTCAAACTTGGTGGGATCAAGAGCCCCAATCTCACCAAGGCGCTTGGAACACTGAATGCAAATCTCATCATTCGACTTGAACTTACTCAATATATCCAATAAACCAGCCAGAAGCGTAGAAACCAACGGAGCGTACGCAGGCCTTGATAGGAAGTTGGAGAAGAATTCTGTGTTGTGCTTTTTCAAGAAACGAGAGAGGTCGGCCAAAGCCTGTTGGACCACGTACCTGTTATCATTTTTGCACCTTCTGGTGATGTCATGGAGCAAGCTTCCAGGCTTTTCATTCTTCATCATGATGTTGCAAACATGTGTATACATCTCAGCCAAGTCGTCCTGATCCGCAAGAGAGTAGAAAGAGTAAATGTGCTTGTTTCTGAAAGATTCAGACTTATCAAAGAATACCGATATCAGCTTTTTGGACTCACTCTTGCAAGCGAGGTCAAAAGTATCAAGCTTTTGAACAATTGAGGCAATGGTTTGATCAAGCAAAGAAAACAAGTGTTCCTCCTCAAGGTGCTGACAAAGAATCCTCCAACACTTTAGCGTGGCATAGCGAAGGAAAGGGTCTTCTAAAGAAGCTTGTAAACAGGTGTATATCTGTGGAAGAGCAGAGACGATGTACGACCCAGAGATGCTTGACAACTGTACAAGCAACTCTATACCGCGGAAGGATCTCAACTTCTGATCGTAAGTCTGGTTCCCCTTGATTCCACGAATAGTGTTGGAAAAGTTGTTGGCTAGACCGAGAATGTTTTTGCTGAAAAACGTGTGCATGAGCTCAGACTCCTTGGCATCGGGATCACAAATACGAAGAATGAACATGATAGATTTGGTGATCAACTCATCACTCTTTCCTGCAATTCCATGAAGTTTCAAAAGCTCCCAAATGGTGTTGATTGGTGGAGAGCAAATGTCAATTAGACTGATGGAGGAGAACTCATGACAGGCATTAACAAAGAGTTGATGGATCTGTTTTTCAGTTGGGTTTGCAAGAGAAGTCAGTAGGTATGCAAAAATTTGAGGTCTCTTGTCCAAGATAATATCCACTTTAGTTTTCCCACTAGCTTCAGCAATTTCTGCGATGAGGTCTCGTTTGTAGTATGTGAGTAGCGGTGGAACAACGTCATCTTGGTATCGGATGAAGATTGTTTGAACAGGAACACCAACAAGATCAGCAAGTCTTTGGGCCATGGCTGGTTTAGTGGATAGCTTCTGTGCTGCTCTCAGACTCACTGTTGGCAACACAAGAGAAAGCAGTTGCCATGGAGTCTGCTTTTTAGCCATAGCAGCCATCTCAAGTTCATGGAACGCCATAGAAGAACGGAAGGTATGTGTTGATGAGAGGAAGTCAACAAGCTTGAGTAAGATCGAATGGAGAGCATTACCCTCTGTAGTGATAACCAATTGACCCCAAATCATAGTGATAGCTTCAGTGACATGCGGATCCTTATCAACATCAAATGAGTTTGCAAGCTTGATGATAAAATTGACGTTACCTTCGTGGATACTTGGCTTTGAGAAGAGATATACAGAAAGCAATCTCACTGATAATAGTCTGATGTCTCGGTTCTTGGATGAGAGACATGTCTTAGCAAAATTGAAGGTTTGACAGTTGGAGGTTATTCTCGGGGGCTGGAAGTGAGTGAGAAGCTTATGAAGTGATATTAAAGCCACCATGTCGATCATGCAATCACCTGCTGGAAGGACCTCTCTCATGATTATGGAAAGTGCAGTCTTGGCCTCTGGACACTTCTCGATGTCAGGCCTGGATGGATCTGGCGACGGTCCAGAGAGTGAGCATACGGAGCAATCTGAGCAACGGTCAAGCTTCGCATTATAAGACTCTGACTTCATACAGCCAAAATCACCCAGTGCTCTCACCAGCATGTACTTATCGATTCGAGAAAGCGCCTCTCTGCTTTGCTTAACGGAAGTGATCCATTGATCAAGTGACGTGACATCTTTAACATTGTAGTGAAGCGACTTGACTAGAGCATATTCATCATTTCGTAGGAGAAATCCCATGATGTCAAGTCTTGCCTCCTCCATTAGTCTATCATGAAAAGCTGTGTGAACGTTCTGTGTGTTCTTGGATGCATCTTCGGGATCAAGAGCAAATGATATAAATCCAATGATCTTAGCAAGTGTGTTATCTGTGGTTATCCTACTCACTGTATTCTTAACAGAATAAAACTGAAGAGAGGCCGTGAATATAGGGGTATAGTTCTGTACAAGACATAGTCTGAAAATCCTCAGCAGTGAGAGACCAATGTTCGTTCTTGTGTACGGTTGGTGTGCAATGGAAGGGTTTTGGAGTGCATCACGAAGATATGAGAGAGCGAACTGGATCCTTGAAAAATATATTGTCTCCTCATGTGTGGCATAGTTTGAGACGTTAATTATAATGTGAGATTTGATGGTATCGATTTCGTGGCGATGGCCTTGTATGTCCATGTTGGTCAACACGTAGTCGATCTTTCTTGCACCAGCTTCAAATCGCTGATCAAATGACGAGTCAATCATCATCTTTGACTTCACCTCGTGATCTGTCAAAATGGAAAAGAGATTTGAACAAATCAATAAGCTCGATAGGAGTCCCTCAGCGGAATCTGGCTTGAAGAGATGATTAAAGGTGGTATCAAACTTGGACAAGAAGTAATCTCTGATCTCTCTCTTGTAAGTGAAAAGCCTCAGTTTGGTTGATACCAGATGAATAACTGTGATGATAGTAGACTTGATAGCCTGGTGGACCTTCGAATCGTTATAGGAGAGAAGCTGGATCACGGATGTTAGGATCCATTTGTATATTGTTGTGTCGTCATTCTGGACACGGCGGTTAAGCAAATATGGATTCGACTCACACACAAAGTCAAGAGCAACCAGTATCCTAGTTATCCACTCCGACTTTGGGGTGGTTGGTGGACAATAGCCTTCTTCTATACAGTGTTGGATAATCAAGGTGAGAGTGCTGAGCTGTTGCTCTTCAGACCACTCATGCACCTTCCTGCCCACAATAATCTCATCAATCAGTTCGGTAAGTGCTTCACCTGTGGTGTCCATGGCGGCTATCACCAATGATTGTGGGTGTGTTCAGGTATGAACCAAGTTTTTATCAAGTCAATGGTAAGTAAAGTAAAGCTTATGGTTCTTTTGGTGATGATTTTAACTTTCGCGTTCGGGCTGTATTTTACTTGTGCCCGCCGAGGTCGGGGTCTTAGATGTCAACAACAAATGATTCCTACAGTTCTAGATATTGAAATTTTAGCCTTTTTTATAATGTTTTTTTTCTTTTCCTTTTCTTTTATGTTGGGGTATTGAGTGTCTTCGATTTGGATGGTTGGTGTCCATGCGGTATGAATGGACGACGTATGCGTAGTAAAATGGTAAGCCCATATTCAGTGGTAACCTCAACAAGCAAATGCATAGCCTTTTCAGGCCATCGTGAGGGTGAAAGTAACTGAGTTGGTTTCCAAAGAAGTAATTATGAAAGTGTTGAGTTGGAATTCCTTTGAAGCTTGTGATATTCGTTCATTCGTTACCTTTGGTATTGAGAAGCATCGAAGTTCACAGGACGCCTTGAGTAGGGTTAGTACCAGTTCAGTAAAGACGACAAGGGGAATACTTGATACATACTTGAACAACAATATGTGAGGCTCTGGGGCATGAGTCTCGTAGTGTTCCCAACCCAATGACTGTGTGATTCCTAGTCCACGCCATTCGTCTTCGAGCAAGATACGTAGAGTTCCGGTTTCACTGTTGAAGTAGTCTGATGGAATAACCTTAAGCATTCCCTTTGGAAGCATAACATGACTACAGTCGTAAGTTAGTATTGTCAATGAGACGAGTGTGGAGAACTGAGGTCCCCATGCTCACCTAAACGATGAAGATGAGGTCAGCATAATACGTTGCTGTAAGGGCCACAAGTCTGGGATCTAGATTGAGACAAAAAACTTCAACGTACCGGTACTCGAATTCATCGTCTGAGTATCTATCTATGAGTTAGTACATATTAAGTGAAATAGAACTAATGGTGGTGTTCAATAGGAGACGTCATATCCCGAAAGATCCAGCACATACCTTGGGGAGTAGTGGATAGAGTCCTGGAACTCCAGAACTCTTGCACGTTCAGCGTCCGAAAGCTGACGACCTCTAAAACTCATTCTGTTGATGGGCTGTTAACGGTTGGTAGAGTCGGGCCAGGTATTCCGTTTACAAAGAGAATAGAGAGTGTGTGTGTCTGTGTGTTTACCTTTGTGTTACCGCGCGTAACATTCGGCAACTTTCCATCACAGACAAACGCGAAACTTTGTACCAGGCTCGATGAGATCCAAAAATAGACTTTTTCCCATTGTGGTTAATTCTGAAGATTTTGTGGGTCCTTAACACCCACAAATATATATGCTATCAGTGGAGCTGTTAAGGTAGAGTTTCAAATGTGAGCTATGTGGATAGATCACTAGTTACTCAGAAAGTCTTTGTTTATACTCCTTATGAAATCTTCTTTTAATCTCATCATCGACGGGAGTGTTATCTCACGACAACACTTTGAGTACATCAAAATTAAGCAAATGTTTACTTCTCATATACAACTTGAATGATAACTAAAGAGACATAAATGATAGAATCAGATGGATTATGGTATATTAGAGTTAGTCTTCAACGTAATAACAGTTTCAAATACTCCAAGAGACTAAATGGGGGGATAAGAAATGGAGAGATAACGAAAAAAGTGATGCCAAGAACCTCGCATCATCATCAAGTGAATAGAATTCAATGTAGCCACTTAAAGTAAGATGGCAGCAGCGGCAACAGCTAAGCCAGCTGCACCGTACTTGTAGGAGCTTAAAGCAGCTGCAGCACCCTCAGATGTAGAAGTGGAGTTGGAAGCATTGGAAGCATTGGCAGCGAGTGTGGTAGCTGCAAAGGCGGCGAGGACGTAAGGCAGTTGCATTTCTTAGTTCTTGATCAGATGTGTGTAAATACAAAAAACTTGAAGGATATAAAGTAGTAGAATGGATAGAAACGATGTCGCGTGCTAAGAGGCCCCTTTTATATAGTATACAAGCTCCAAAGAGGAGGCTTAGCGAGATCTTCACTTTTCTGTTTATGCATGCAGATCATTTCTTACTGATAACAGTTTCACTATATACCGCACTGTATATACATAACAAAAAGAGTGAGGCTATGGCTACAGTCTGAAATTGTAACAACACGTAGACACCCGTATTTTTTTTTCAACTGTATATATTCAAAATTTAATAAATTAAACAGATTTGGGTGGCAGTGCTATGCACTGGCTGCCTGTTTACTATAGGGGCGTGAGTGAGCACCCAATCTTGATATATCTCTTAACATTTCTATTATTAATCTTCTGAACAGAGCAAATTGTATTTATGAGTGATAGCGTTACGTGACTCTAAATAACAGAGTAAATCATATTTAGATCTTTGGAATTGTTGTAATTGGTTTTGAACTTATAGTTGGTCTCCCATAGACACCTAAAACCGAAGTATTAGGGAAACATTTCTTTCGAAAACAAAGTTTTTCTTTACTAAAGTATATTTTTATCACAATCCAAGCCACATATCTGATATTAACTGGCTAAATTACTGAAAACTTCACAATTCCCGAACAATGCCAATTTAATACTACCATTATTACAACATCCGGACACCACATAGAGAACACCTGGACATTTCCCCTAGTGAGGCTAGCAAAGGAGAGAGGGTTGCGATTGAATCTTTGTTATAGATATAGAGCTGTGGTGTTGTGGCGTAGAAATTGTCTGGGTTAGAAGAGAATTGCTATGGAGTGTAAAGGGATTTAGTTCCTCTTGTCAATTCCTAAGTAGAGTGTTTGAAAGGTATTATTTAGTTATAGGGCAAAACAAGAACATGGAGACAGTCGTAAGTAAGATCATAGTATAATAAATGTTACAACAGGGAAATAGTAAGTTTCAGAAAAGGTACAGTAAGTTTTATCTTAAAATATAGTAATGGTGGTATTAGTTAAATATAAAAGAAATATGAGGGGTTCTCAAAACCAATCAATATTTTAAGAAAGTACATCACTTGCTTCCCATATAACCTGTTTTGGGGGGAAAAAGCAATCAACAGTTGATACAAAGAGACTTAGATCAACAAGAAAGCGGCAGCAACGGCAGCGGCACCAGCAGCCTTAACCTGAGCGGCAGCACCGCTGAATGGCTCGACAGTAGCAGTGGTAGCCTGGATCTGACCATCGGAAATCTGGGAGACAACCTCAGCAGTTGGCTGTGGAGCAGCAGTTTCGGTGGTAGCCTGAATCTGACCGTCACCAATCTGGGAAACAACCTCAGCGGTGGACAAAGGAGCGGCAGTCTCAGTGGTAGCCTGGATCTGACCGTCCCCGATCTGGGAGACGACCTGAGAGAAGGCAACGGAAGAGACGGCAAGGAGAGCGAGAGAGAACTGCATTATGGGTATAGATTAGCGATTGACTGACGTGCGGTTTCTTTCAAGAAACAAGTAGCATTAAAAGTGGAGCAACAGAAAAAAGTGGGTCGTCGAGGGTTTTTATAGGCTCTGTCCCCCACCAGCCCACTCGTTAAACTTTTGTATGTGGGTAGGAGTGGTCGTAACGTCATTTTCATGCACTGTGTCGCGAGGAGAAACTGGGTCGAGACCTTTTGGTTTTTTCAAAAGCAACCCGGGCTCGGTAGCCGAAAACCGAACTGGAATTATATGAAAAAGTACACAAATCAAACACGAAAAACATACAGTAACCGCAACATGTATAGAATCACATGTAGTGTGAAGGCTTATATGGTCCATCTGCTTCGTTACTATACATTGAGTTCTGGGAAAAAGGCACACAAAAACAACTTCTCTTATTCCCTTTCGCTTTTTTTTTGCCCGGGTCGCTTGACCCGTCTGAGGGGGGGGAGCAGTTACTAATAATAGGTTGCACTTCCTAAACTGGATTTACTCACATCCACACCCACCCAACCAAAAGTGATCTGCCGACCAGGCCGTTCTCTGAGATATCTCGAGAAGATCGGTGGGAAGAGAAGCTTAGTGTTTGTGAAGGGGAGAGATAACCTTATTCAGAGATTGGTGAGACAAGACCAAACACCAACATTAACTTCTCCTCACTGTTGTTTAATGTTTTCTGGGCCCTTCTTCGAACCCCTAATTTTATTACCCTTCCATTAAAGTTTCATGCCACAATTCTGTGCTTTAGGAGTGCCAGTTCCGTATTCGGATAGACTGCTACCCGATTGGGACAGAAGAAACGAGAATATTCGGATCATACACCAAAAGGAGGCGGCTAATGTTTAGCAGAATTGAGCATCAGATTAACCAATTGTCGTTTACAAAACTTGGCCCTTAGTGTTTTTGTTTATGTTTGCTGGTTGAGCGCATGTTGTTTACCACCCTGTTCGGGGTCGATTCAATACGCGTTGAAGTAATAATAAAGGAAGTAGAATTAGGTAACCCACAATGGAAGTGAAGATCACACAAGTCACCTTGTTTGTCTTTCTTTCTTTTCACCTCACACCCCTCATAGTGTAAGATGCTACAAGATACCAGCTTTACCTCTTCTACTAATATATCAAATCAATCTGTTCACGTCAAACCCCGCGTAGGAAAAAAACAAACAAACAGCGGCAGGTACGCGATGTGTACGCATCTTAGACAGAAGTCTTGGACATACATGCTTGGCTTGGGTGTCTTAAGCTGTAACAATCGATCACTCTTAGTATACCCTTTGTTTATATGCAGTACTCGTTATTTTTTCTCAAAGACTACAGACTACAAAGTTTGTTATATCGCCATATTTTTAGGTCTTGAAGGAGTTTAGAAAAGGGGGGGGGGGAAGGATACAGGAAGCGAGTCGAAAGGTTTTTTTTGTAGGGTTACCCGCTCCACATTTACAGTTCTTTTCTAGGCTAGAATAGCTTATATTATATGTGTGTGATGGATATTGCACTAAAGATAAATAGGTGTCAGTACAGAACTCAGTCCTTACCAACAAACAGAGATAGCAATGGCTCCCAGATCTTACGAAGTCTCGAATCCTTACGCTTTGCCTTCTCCTCATCGAGCTTTTCACGATACGTTCTCTCGTGTTCAAGAATTTCTTCCAAGCCAGTCATCAAGTCAACTTCCTCAGGCTTTCTCCATTTGGTACGCTTAACCACCTTCCAAACAATGAAAAGTAATATGTCAACAAAGATCGACAAATAGTTGAACAAAAACGTCTCATAGTCCCAGTTACCCTTGGTGAAAACGTTATAACCTTGCACCCACAGCATAGTGAAAGCACAAACAAAGCCAAAGATAGAAGTATATGGCTGGAACCACGAGATAAAAGTGAACTCAGATCGGTCAATTCCCTGAGCCAATACTGCCTTGTGAAAGAAGAAGTAAGTCAAGGTCATCACACAGAAGTTAAACAGCTGGCAGGCAGTGATCAGATTGATTAACCAGTTCAACACAACGGCAGAGTCGTTGTTGAGTTGTAAGAATGACAGCAGTGCCCAACAAGTACTCATCAGCACAGCAACGATAGGGACACCGCTTTTGTTACAATAAGAAAATATTCTAGGAGCCTTACCGTCCAAAGCCAGACCGTACAGCGTTCTCGAGGAGCAATATGTGTATGCGTTACCGGAGCTGAATGCAGATAGAATCAAGGCACCATTCACAATGTGTGGCAATACCTTGATCTTCATGTTATCCATGGCGATCACGTATGGGGAGGCACCAGCACCCGGACGACCTTCAGTGATGGCAGCGATCAGTGCGGGATCCTTACGAGAGACCAGGATACCAACACACAAACAACTACCCAGGAAGAGGAAAGTCAGACGGTAGAAAATTTGCTTGAATGCTCTTGGAAGAGTGGATGATCGTGGAAGCACCGTCTCACCTGCAATCATTGACAAGTAGTCAGGACCGGCAATGGTGAAGGAGGCAGTGATAAGACATTGTAACCAGGCACGGAATCCACCAAGGGCACCAGTGGACGAGTACTCTGGGAAAGGATTGTCACCAAAGTATCTGAATCCATAAGCGTCATGCTGTGGATTACCACCCACCATGGTGATAAAAGTGAACAGCATTAACCCAACAGCGAGAAAAATTTTGCCAATGGCCAGCCAAAACTCTGTCTCACCATAAACTTTGACTGCGAACACAGAGATGAGGAAATAGAGAGCTGCTTGAACCGAGATGGTTATTGCTGGAGAATAATCATCCCTCCAGTAATGAATCATAGTGTTTGCACCTACAATTTCAAATGGGATCAGGACACCCTCCAAGAACCAGAAATTCCAGCCAGCCATGAACTCAATAGCATCATCACAACAACGACCACTCATACGAATGAATGGGGAGTTGATGGGCAAATAGCAAACCATTTCAGCGGTGGAGACAGTTATTGCCAGGATGGGGACACACCACATTGCAAATGCGATCAACAAGAATCCAGCCCCACCTTTTTGTAAGGTGCTTCCGATGGACACATATAGTGCAGTACCAATGACACCTGAGATACCAATAAGCTGGACATGGCGATTCTTGAGCCTTCTCTGTGTCTGGGAGACAAGCGTGGAGGTGTCACTTAACGAGATTGTGTCCAACTGGATGCTCTTCTCTTTTACAGACTTGGTGAATGCATAGTTGTCTGTGTCTGGGAGGAGGGACTTTTGTTTTGGTGGTGGTAAGGGCTTTAGCGCATCCTTGACAAATGTGAGGAGTCCCATTACTGATGGATCTGAGATATGCTTTTGGTGAGTGCAGAGAGATAGAGGAGTGGAATGATGTGACGTAATCTGGTGCGAGCGTGAATGTGAGTGTCAAGTGTGGGGAGAGGTGTCTTGCGTGGTTGTATCTGAAAGCTAAGAGGGAAACCACTAGTTCGATATCTAGATTTTGTAGTTTTACTCTTCTTATTAAGTGGTTGGTTGATGTGGAAAAGGATTAAGAGAGAAACTTGTCACTCCCATATATTTTTTTTTTGTAGCCTCGGGCGTCACTCGCTCCGTATGTGCGACAGCATAAGAGGGCAGCATGACGTGAGCTTGTCCCCACAAACAATCTTTCCCCCTTGAAGAATTAAAGTAAAAAGATCTATCATTGAAAAGAGAAAACCATATTTCTGCTAAGGTGGATCTACCGTGGTTGAGTATAGTTTTAGACATATCTGATGGTTCCTTCATGAGTAAGACATAAGCATCTTTCATCTCTCTGTGATCGTTATATTTGTTTTCCATCAGAAAGGGGATTGCAGTAGAAGCAGCCAATTATCAACAGCGCATTTTGGGAACATGTGACCATTTGGGCAAGTTATATCTCTCTAATTTGGATGACCTTGAGAAATCTTGTAGAGAAGTTCAATCTTAGAAAAAGAAAAGACTGACCGTTGAACACTAAAAAGAACCCTTACTATTATTTGTGTATATATGCGCCTACAAAGTCTGCGGCCGGGTGTGTGGGGTAAAAAAAAATCTGGTTTTCATCCGAGGGGCGGAGTCAACTTTTTCAGGGCTCATGTGCAACAAAAGTGACTTCTATTTTGGTTTTACTCATAATGGAACTAAAACATACAATAGCATTTCTCGGCTGAATGAGTGGATGAATTTTATCTAATATTTGATTAGTGTGTGATTTATATGAAACCTAAAAGCTGGAAATGTTCACATTTGAGATTGAATCTCCTATCAAAACAGGAGTGGAATTAGAGGTCAAACTCATCCTCATGACTACAGTGTGCTACTACACTTCTGTGTATTTTAGTTATTTGTTGTGGTTTGGATACCAATGTATATATACAGATTAAACCATTGATTGAACAGTAAAAAATAGTAGGAAGTAAAGTAATATAGGTCTCCAACTCAAGTAAGGAATATACCAAAAGAAGTAAAAAAAAAGAGTGAAAAGAAAAGAAAGCCAAATCCCAATAATCAACAAAGCATAGCCAACAAAGTGAAAATAAACTCAAAATCCTCTAAAAAACACAGAGGTGTAACCTAAAAGAAGCAAATGCCAAATTTCAAAACCAGAAAAAAAACAGCAGACAAAATAGATGCAAAGAAAAACAAGTGAAATCAATCACCAAATTCGAAATCAAAACATTTCAAAGTCAGTGAGAGCCATTCCAGTACCAACCATTTCCGAAGCCATACCAGACAAGATTGCACGTCTGTTCAAAGCACGCACCTTGTTAGACTTACCACCAGTCTTCATGGTGATACTGTTGTGAACCATTGGGTCAAAACGAATAGGAAATGTGGAAACATCTGGGAAGGCCAAATTGTGACGTTCATCGTGACGATACTGGAGGAACTTCTGTTTCGTGGTGATCTGGTGGGCCTCAGTAAACTCATCAATAGACTGGTCACCAACATTGAGATAATCATCAAGAGTCATTGTGATTGGGTCAGAAGCGGTCTCAACAAACTCGGTGGCTGGAGAAGCTGGGGTGCTGTTCTCCACAGAGGTCTGATTACCGTCAACAAGCTTCTGGAAGTTCTCTTCAAGAGACTTCAATTCACCAAAGGACGTCATGATTGACGAAATTGGGGAGATTGGAGAATCTGATTCAGACTCATCAGTGTCAAACAAAGAGTTGCCATCAGACAACATGTTGGTTTGGGACAACTTCATATGTGTGTGGAGTTCATCCTCCAGAGAAAGATCGCGCTGAGGCTTGCTCATGATGAAACGGGGCTTGGAGTCAGACTCATAGTCGGAAATGGCACTATAGTAGTCATCGTCATCGGAGTTGAAAATGTTCTCATCGTCGCTAACAGTGGCGAACAAATCGTCCTCGTTGTCGTCGTCGTCAATGGTGTTGTTGTAGGCAACAGATTTTGTGGTTGTTTCAGTCTTAACCTTGGACTCCTTCTCTTGTTCTTTCTCCTGAGATGCAGTAGTAGCGAGTCTTCTCCTCTTGAAGTTGACGTTGTTGTAGGTATTCTCATTCTCATCTATCGTCGAGATAGATCTGAGCACCGGTTTGGATGGTTTCATGGATTCTTGGAACTGTTTAGCTTTTGTTGTTGGGACACGAGAACGGGTAGACTTACGAGTTGGGGCCATTGCAGGGATGGATAAATGATGGAGAGGGTATGGAGAGGAAATAATGATAGATAAATACAGGTTTATAAAATATAAAGTTGATCAGCCAATTGGAAAAGGGGTATAAAAGAACGTTGGCGATCAGTGGTAGAGAAGAGAGAGAGGCACACAAGAGAAGATGACAAGGTGCAAGCTCTGGTGGAAAAGGGTAAACAGTAAACAGTAGGGGTTGCTGGACAACAGAGGTTGTATCACTCGGGGGATTTTGTTCTGGTTTTATGTTATTTGCCAATCCCCAATTCCCCCCTGCGATGCTCTAAATATTTTTTTTTTTTTGCATGCAGCTGTAACATTTCTTTTTTCTCTCTTTTTCCTAAGAAAAAAAAGAAAACATGAAAAATTTGTGCATGAACTTGCATGATTTCGCGAAGACGACCTTTTTCTGCCTTCCCCTTCAGGTTAACAGTGTTTCTTTTTTTTTAGGCAGAGCTCTCTGGGTATTTCCAAAACAGTTCTGTCTAGCATTAGGCAGAGGTTTCAATTTCTATTATATTGTAACTTTTATTTTCTTTTCACCAGTCTACGCTTTTAACTCCGTAGCAGCGGGAGCGTATAAGGTGTAGTGTTTACACGGCGCCCTTCTCTAGGAGGGCACTTTATTATGCACACACAACAGTCCGCAGACTCCGCGCGCAAAGCTCTTATTAGCGGCCCAATCATGAGCTCAGGAAAAATAAGCAGTCCACCTGGTAACAGCGTACAGGCGTTTGGGTAAAAAGATACGACTTTTTTTGTTTACAATTGAGTTTCCAGGTCCTCTCACTGCCTGGCATCCATCACCTCCGCTTTTTTAAACCTTCTCTCCTCACATTCAGGGCGACTAAAATCTTCGACAATGAGCAGCAGCGCATGGGACCATATATTTTGTATAGTGTTTTGAGATGTACCCACGCAGTATTTACTATGGTCTTTTTTATTATTTGGTACCAATATCTTCACCCTCTAGTGTTGTCATATTTGTTTATATAGCGGCATAAAGGGCAAGGGTCGTCTCCGCAAAAAGAAAAAAAAGAAAGAACTGCAGCTTGCCTAAATAACAAACAAGTACGCTCTCTGTAGATATCTCTCATTGATGAGCTTCACCTTTTTAGTAGCTCATCTTGGTGACTAGCGACTTTAGTACCCTTAACTAGTTTGTATTATTATTGGTGGGAACCATACATTACCCGATGTCTTATATACATCGTCAGGAGAGATATCCAATGTTGGGTGCAAAGACTCTCAGAGAAGAGAGTCGCCTATATACACGTCAACAACAATGAGCCGACTCTACTACGAAAGCAGACTTTCTACCTAACTATGAGGTAATATTCTGAGGGGTCCACTTGCAAGTGCCCCCCTCTTAATGGGTAAATATTTGTTCTAACTCTTCAGTATTCACTAATCTTCCCGTCGGTTGCCCTGACTTCCATGCAAGTCATTTAATCCAGATTCGGAAATAGGTGATTACCCGGATGCAGGGATTTTAGACAAGACTCAGACAACACTTTGTGCAGTTGTGTCTGAGGAATACTCCCCACATTTTTTTACGAACCCCTCCTCTCAAAATGTGTTTGAAATTCCATCATTAGGGGTAAAGATGGTTAATATTATCGCTGGAGCGCAGGAGGGGAGCAAGTTCTCTCCACCCGAATCGGGTGGCTGTTGATCCTTGAAACTATTGAGCACATTAACAAGCAAGGTCATGTCTCTCCGATGGAGTTTGTGAAAAAATCACTCAGATCTTATCTGCAATTTCAGGCAATTTCTTTAAAACATGACTTGACTGTGTCTAATTTCAAATCAGAACCATCAGACACCTGCAGTACTGCGTTTCAGTGAATTGATGATCCACGTAGCATATCAAGTCATACCAGAAGATTAGAGAACGTGAGTATATTGTTTCAAATTGACAGTCTTATCTACATCGTTAGAAAGATTTGCTATATTTGCTGATAATTGCCTACCTGATTCGGATTGTGAGACTGTTTAAGTCAGATATTGATAGTCATATCTCCCCCAAGGTTGCTAAGGATCCTCTATCAGAGCAAAAAAATGCGTCTACGAACCTGTCAAAATGAATCATGTTATTATTGCATTAAGATTTGCGTATGGTATGGGAACTCATTATTTTTTAACAGTACCCTCATATTCTCTATCTTCCTTTCCCCCTGCTCAGATAGTCGCGCAGTCTCTCTTCTCTGTGAATAGGAAACGACAAGGGTGAAATTTCGGGAGAAATTGCAAGATAAGAATAGATGGGCTGGTATCATTTAGGAATCCGAATGTTTGAGACTGTAATCGAGTCTAAAACCCTCATCAGTTCTACTATAGAAAAAGAATGCAGAGGATAATCTATGATGTCTTGAACTAGATATTGCAATCACTGATCAAATCAACCAGTAAGGGGGACGAGACTTCGCCAAAAGGTCAGAGTTGGATTGGGTTCTTCTCCAAGTACTCCAAATGACCATTGATAAATCCACATAGCTCATCTCTTGAGATCTCATTAAAGTGTCTGAGCGACAAGTTCATCTCGCACAGCATGAACTTCATTCTCTTGTACTGTACCTGTTCAAAGTCAAATGGCTCGGGGAGGAAGTTAGCGATATCGGAGTACATTCTAAATTCTTCACCTCTGCTGTTTCGGAGCTTTTGTTCCTTGTAAAGCAAGAATGGGTTGAGTTTTGGGAAGTTGGCATGGACAGTGAAGATTGGGGCCTTTCTCTTGTCAAACTTTGAGTAGTTAGGGAACTCTTCCTGTTCAATCTCCTTCACCTGTTGATGATCATGGATAGGGTTTCTTTGTCCCATCGAGACACCATTGAAATTACCATCTTCAAACCAACCAAATGACTGGATCTCTGACTTGACTTGGTAAAACTTTTCACCACCTTTTATAGCTCCAATGACAAATGTGTCCTTATCACCTTCACCATCAAATCCTTGTGAGATCAGTGGATAAAAAAAATCTGGGCCATAGAGGTTGTAGAACAAGGACAACAGCAACGTCTTCAGGTGATCACTTTTTCTTAACAGCATTTGACCTGATTCCGAAGATAGGTCAGGGAACGTACCTTCCAAATCGTGGTAGCTCACAGTATTCAAGTCATCCACTTTTACTGGCGTGGTCAGCGGCCACTTACCATCTCTAACTCTTGTGTTTGTAACTTCAATGCCCAAGATGTCATACATGTAAGGTGATGTAGTTCTTGACCAGTAGTCAGGCCAGGTGACCATACCCGTCGTGACGAATGGTTCCATTTGGAAGAAGGCTTCAGGGTTTGAGACGAGTACGTTATCACTATCAAGCAACAACACTTCTTCAAAGCTGGAGGCAATCAGTGCGAGAGACTTGTACTGATACCCTTTGAACTCAATCTCTTTGACAATCTCTTCGCCCAACACGTCGTAAAGCAATACACAGCGTCCATCCAATGCTGGAAGAATTTCCTCGCACAAATCAAGCTCATACTCTTCTTTAGTAGGAATGATCATTTCAATGGGCAGCTTACATCCAAATGATCTGAGGGATTTGATACTGAGCAAAGAAAGCCATGAGTACTGACCACCACCAATCAGCACTATACCAGTTCCCTTGTAGAGTCCCTTGGGGAAAGTTGTTGGTAGTGCATCGAAAATCTCCTTATGGAGAGTAGCCAATCTTGGGATGTCCTTCTTATCTATGATCAAGTACTCCAATAACTTCTCCTTGGTGAATGTTGAGCCTTTATCCTCGGTGGACCGTCTCGTCAGGCCGAGTTTAGGGATCTGTGCCTTCTTCTCTGCCATTAATCTCAACAATGGTGTGTAAAACTGCTGGGAGATCAAGTTTTGATCGGTGAATCTGGATGACGTGGTCTTGACAGTATCTGCCATTGACTCAGAGCCGAGGTCAACGTTGGTGTTTGCAAAGTGGTCCAAAAATGAGCCGTTGTTGTCGTTCTCATTGAAATAAGAGGAGAGACTGGACTTTATGCTTTGAATGTGTCCGTGTGTTACCGCTGGTGCATACTGTTCTGGGTCTTGGAAAATGAGTACTGTACAATAGAAAAGGAGACCAAGAGAGATTGTGAGTCCCAATAGACGACGATGACGCGGTGACCCGAAACCTACCATGATGAGAGGTTGTCTTAGTTTGTAATGCAAGTGGAGGTATTTTTTTGTCTGTTCGTTCTAAAACGTGTTTTCTCTTTGCTTTAGAATAAATGTTGAGTTAAAATAAATAAGAAAGAGGAAGAAAAAGAAGAAGGAATAAACTCGTGCAACCCGAATGACTAGCAATTGATCCACATCAAAAGACACATTCACGGAGAGAGAAAGAAGAGAGAAAGCAACGAAGAGGTCTTCGCCGAACGCGTTGTTTTTCTAAGTGTTTTCCCTCTTGAGCGCCAAAATTTCGCGGAAAGTGATGTTATCGGCGAGAACTTTACGAAAAGGCGTAAACTACAACACTCTAAAACATGATTTTCTTTTTTGTTTCTTAGGTTGTTTGTATATAAAAGTGACTTAATACCTATTTGAAACGTTAGTGTCATTTCTTATGAGTAAAGAAGAATTTAACATTCTTCACAAACTTCCCTTTTTAAAAATCAGAGTCATTAAATCAGTTTTTTTTGTTTGTTCTTCACCGAGGTAATTAAACGTATCTCGGACAGTGTGAATAGTTTGATCATCATATAAAAGTCTGTGAAAAAGTATGTTTCTCCAATCAAAAGAGGCAAAACTTACGCTGGTATTCTTATTCGTTGTCCAATTTGATGGGTTTTTGAGTTCAGAAACCTATCTGTTACTTGAAAGAAATGTTAATATTCAAACTCCAATTTCACACATAGAAAACACCCAGTAGAAAAAGAAAACTCTTTCCAACAAACAAAAGTCAGAAAAACGACCTCTCATCAATTTCTGCCCCACCAACACCTTCAAAAAGTTTGTACACAGAAGATGCGACTACCATTGCTGGTGATGGGGCATAGATTTATGTCCGCCCGGTCGATATGTATCATCACTCAATTCCTTGGAGAGACAATGGGATGTGTAATTGAAAAGACATACCTATAGATGTTAGTATATACATTCTCCCTTAGTATAAAAAAATAAAATGATGATCAGAAGAAATAATTCTTTTCGATTGAAGGCTCATACAAGGCTGAAACTTAACGATAATAGCAGTTGTCGACATACACTTATTCAGTTGGAACAATTGGTATAATTTGCACAATAATCACAGCCAATAATGAATTAATCATCTTTTGAATAACAGAATTGAGAGAGAGACTTACCTTTGAGTAAACAGAATGTGGGACATATACTTTAACACATACACCCGAACACCGGGGGAATAACAGTCCCGTCCCTTCTGGGCAGGCACATATGTTGACAAGTATCGGAACTGTTATTCCACAAGTGTGTATCAAGTGATGGTTGATATAGGGGTGAAGGTGGAGATGCTCATTGTGTTGGGATTTAAATTTGAGAGAGAGGGAGAGAGAAAGAGAGAGGGGAAGGAAAAGAAATGAAAAAATTTTATTTCAGAGGAGAGGGGTGTGTGTGATTACATAATACGGTACAGGACACATTAGGGCTAATATCAAAAGATTGATTGCCTAATTGATAGATAGAGAGATAGTACTTTGTTGATTACTATTTAAAAAAAGGTATATAGTTCTGGTTTAAATTTAATTGATATTTGCTTAACGATCATTAAACATTGGAAAGTAATTCTTTTTAACTAAGAGTTGTTTGTAGTGGGATCAAAAGTAAGCAACTCACCAAGTTTAAACAATTAAGCTCACAAGCAGGGTGCGAAGAGATGGACCTTTAAGAAACACCTTACTTCAAACACAGTGGTATCCCCTCTCTCCTTCTTTCCCCCATATCTAGCCCATCTTCCTTTTTCTTTTAGCAAGGTTCTTTTCCCCTTCATGCGGAGAAACATCAAACTCTCTCCGCTTAATTTTCTTTACCCCCCACTGATGAAAATGTCAACAAAGAGAGGAGGGGCAATCACACACACACGCGCGAGGGTCACCCGAGGGTGAAACTTATCAGTGAATATAAATATATAAATATAAGGAAGGGAGGAGTGAAAAGAGAAATAACCCATACGATATACCAAAGCAATAAGACTTCACCACCATTTTATAGACCAAAAAAATTAAAAAGAGGCCATGTCCACCGCGATCAAATCAAGCACAGTCAACCTCACCAAGCGACAACGTCTCGAGTTTGAGATCTTTGATAAATCCATCAGGGACATTGAGAGTTTGTTCACCACAGATCTGACATTGCCTCCTTTGAAGAAGGCTACGAAGGAGAAGCCCAAGGAAATGAAGTATCCGCCTTCATTATTTGTTCATCAGCGCAAGATGCTTGTTAATCCTGCTACACCCGATCATCTCGAGGGAAACTATACACACAAGCCTCCTGTGAACTACACCTCCTTGTTTTCATGCAAGAGACAGACAAAGACATGGAATGATTCGGTTGATGATGATGAAAAAGAAGAGAAAAAACAGCAGAAAAAAGAGGAGAAAAAGATAATCTCATCGATCACAACACACCCTCCACACCATAGGGAGAATAAACATAAGTCACAAAGGGATACAAATTGGAGCATGTGGAGATGTGAGGTGATGGGGATGCTTGAGTTTTATGCCAATGACTTAGAACAAGAGCTTAATGATGCTGATGAATTGGGAATGGATGAATTTGAGCACGTTGTTCGTGACATTTTGTTAAGTAACTGAATGGAATTGCTTAAATTTGCTCATAAGAAAGAGATATTTATTATGAAAGGGTCATGGTTTTTCTTTCTTTCTTTCTTTCTGGAGTTCACATGGGATTTACAGGGTTAATAGTGTAACATAGAGCTATAAAAACTGCTGGTTTGTAGTATATATTATCCTCACTAGTGTCTAACAAGGTAGTCGTCCAGCCATTGTTTGGCTTCACTTCCAATGGTGGCCACTATATTTGCTGAGCTCTCCAATAAGTTTTGTGCACTTTTTCTCCATTTTTTGATGATGATAACCTCTGAATTCACACTCTTGTGGTTATAACACCACCACCCATTTCTAGTTCGGAACAACTTCTCCGTCTCATTGGAGGCCTTGAAATCCAAAGTACTCAACACTTCCTTGTGAATCTGTGTCAAACCAACAGAAGTCGCACCGGACTCCTTGCTGTCCTCATTGGATATTAGGGGTAAATTGCTCTCAATACACATAGACTCCTTGTCAACACCAACATAGTAGAACCCCCTTCCTTTCTCACCCAATTCTGGAAAATGTTGCTTGCTCATATCCAGCAAATCGTCATGAAGATCATCATAATAGCCAACATCGTTCAAAGTATTCACACTAAAATCATATACCAACACAACAACATAATCATCATTCTTCCAAATCACAAGTCTATGCAACTTCTCTCCTTGGTCCAATGTCAGATACACGTTCTTGTACACAACACTATCCCCAACTCTCCCGATTAAGAACTGTAGTTTCCTATGCACAGGATTTACAGCTCTGTGACTGTGCTCCTCATCATTCCCAGTCGTTGTCGTAGTCGTAGTATCATTAGACTGTGATCTCGACCCTAACCATGGGATATAGCTATATCCAAGCTTGACACCATGTCCCATCAGATTAACGCCTTCTGTGATGGTCTTTAACCCAGCATCAACACCTGAGGTAATCCCAGTAGCACTGGAGACATCTCCAAGTGTCGTCAACATGAGCTTGAAAGGATTGTACACCTCTTCTTCCTGTTCTTCTCCCTCCTCATCAGAGGCTTTTGATGGCTCGGTCTTGATCACCACTGGTTGAGATAGAGCTTGCGGAGACAAACCATAGTAGTCACACTCCGACAACCATTGCAGTAACCTAGCTTTTGATGCTGTCTCCATACATTTATGGTGCTCATAAACCATCCCATAGTTTTCATAATCGTCCTTGTTGTCACACCAAACCAAACACTCTTTGAAGTCATGTTTCGTCTGCATTTCATCAACCTTCCCCCGTATATCAGTATTACATCTGACTGTACTATACCTTGCACCTTCAAAAACACTCAAAAACCCATCCTCACATATCTGTAACCTCAACTGTCTTACCCACTCACACCACCACTTATTCAAATACATGGCAACTTCTTCAATCTCCATACTCCCCATTAAGCTCTCCACGGTACCATTGTGTAATCTGAAGTCGTCATAACCTCTCCTTATGATACTTCTGAGATACTTTGGTGAAACATCTTTTGTGTAATACTCAACCCCATTTTCAACGACTTTAGCCAGATTAATGGCTAAAACAACATTATACCTCCCTTCCAACTGATCAACAACAATGCATTGGTTGTCCAGCTCCACATACTCAAGAGTTTCATTAGAATAGCTACGTGAGAAATCAAACATGCCTTGGACCATTCCAAGTTTCCTCCACTGTCCTTGAATATCTTCTGTAAGAGGATACAGCACCAACATGCCATGCTGTGCCATCGTTTGTTGTGTTCTCGAATCATCTGTAGATAATGACGGGTCATATATGGTGAAATATGAAATGCTTGAAGGGGTCACTGCAGTCCCAGTATTTGAAACAAAGAAATCCATCTTTCTCTTTCTAAATATAACATTCTTTGACCAAATAGAATGAAGAACTGACACAGTAGATTTATGCTTTGAATCTGCGAAGAAGGCCGTGTCAGTTACACAAGGTTATACAGCAAAACACCCGGACATTACACATTCATCATAGTATTCTAGTTATATTTGGTCTTTTACTCTCTTCTTTAACAAACCCTTTCCAACAAAGCCCATTATATATAACAGACAATGCCATTGTTGGACGATGACTCAAGACTACCAAACTTTGTGCTACGTAAACACATAAAGCCTGTGACTGCACTCTCATTTGTGAGGGTCCCAATCGCTACATCAGCACGAAGCATCACCACCAACTATGACGACAATCAGAGGATGATGACGCTAAAGCCATATCTATTATCCGGTGATGAGGATGGACGGGTTATCCTCTGGGACTTGGTAACGAGGAGACCAGTTCTTGATAAACAGTGCCATACTCTCAACGTCCTAACGATAAAGCAGCTCGGTATTACAGAAGAAGGGGACGTTGAACACCAATACTTTGGATTAGTGTTGACACATGGCCGTGATAACTGTGTAAGGTTCTGGAATCTGTTTGATGATCGTGGCGTGTTTTCTTTTGGGATGGTGTATGAACTACCAGAGAATGCACTCAATTTCTGTAACATCGACGTGTTTGGAGATGGACTCATTGCTCCAAATACGATGAATTCTAATACGTTTGACGTGTATAATATTGGATTCTTGACTGATAGCATTCCAGATGAAAGACGACTAAAAAGAGATTTGGAGGCTGTGGACGTCTACAAAGAGGCCATTGTCTCGGGTATTTACACGTTTGAAGAGTTCAGGATCAAGAGGGACGGATCTGAAGGAGATGCCCACAGAGTTGACAAGTTCGGCATCATTATGAAATTGTTGTGGGTGAAGCAAGACCTGGTTGTCATTGGATACGAATCTGGACATGTTGCACTTTTACGGATTAATCCATCTAAGAGAACATTTGAGATTCTGAATATCACCAATCACCACTATCCAGAACCAGTATTGTCCCTCTCTTACGATAAGGCCAATGGTGTTGTAGTTTCATCCTCTGTGGCACCACAGATTGTGGTTCACGATCTTGAAACAAGGAGAGCAATACCGATCAAACTAGACAGGTTTGGAAAAATCTCATCGGTGGCCACGATCAATGACAAGTACGTCCTCTCCTCTTGGAATGGAACGATTAAGTTCTTCAAACTGGATAAGAAAACCTGGACACTGGATTATCACCACTCTTTTGAAAAACCAAAGGGGATGATAACCGGTGATTTGAACATAATTGGAAGCTTACAAGACAATAACGATTTAAGGAAGAAGAATATCATCAAGCCAAATACAATGACCATTGTGGACAAGATTGGTGCTGACCCATCTGCGTTGAGACAACTTGGAAGACGAGATGTCAACGTGATCAATTCATCATTTTTATCAGTGGCTTATGACGACGGAACAATCGCAGTCTACACTGAAATATAGGTGAAGATAAGGGTATATTTGATTATATCAGCCCATGGAATTTCTCATGTAACTGGTATGTAGCCACATTTTCTATATACCTTGCAGCGACCCAGATGAGTTACAACAGCATAAGATCACGATGATTCTTCACCAGAATGGTCATTATCATCAGAGTAATCGTTGTGATCATGTTGTTGTTGGTTGTTTCTTCTTCTTCTGCGTCTTCTTCTTTTCTTTTTTGTATCTAATAGTTCAGATGAACTTAGCGGTTGATCTGGTATCATATCAGAAGCAGGTGGAGGAGGAGAGATGACAGTCGAGGCCTTTCTGGAATGGGAAGAATGCGACTTTTCAAACATGCGAGATGAACGTCTAGAGTTGTTGTTGGATTTGGACGTGTTCGAGTCGAGATCATCGTGTTTACTGTCTGCGTCAAAGATCCTACTTGATCTTCTGGACTGTGATTGTGATTGTGAAGATTGCTGATACTTTGAAACTCTTCTTGTGCTCTTCGATCTCGGGATCTTAGGTATCGGATCCACTTTAGTCTCTCTATCTGTAGCTGGAATAGAACTATTGAGCTCTTTACTCAGTGAGATCATTCTCTGCTCTACACTCTCAGAGGAGCTCTTTCTTGTGTTCGGGACTGACGACTCAGCCTGCTTATCTTGTCTCTTCTTCACGGCGATTGATCCTGAAAGCAAGTTGAATTCAGATCGATCGTGTGGAGATGAACCTGTCTTAGTTGTCTCCTCCTGTAAAGTCACTTCAGCTTCTTGAGAGGGCTCAGTGGGGTTCCCTGTTGGTAAGGCTGGATCAGAAACATCTTGGTCTGGTTCTTCTTGGTATTCAACAAATGGGTTGGACTTGTTATAAGAGCCTTCCAAGAAGGACTGTAGGAGCTGTGTGTGATCAATCTTCAACTGTCGTGCGATCTCAAAGAAGAGATCCTTGGACGCACTCAAAAGCCTTTCTGTGTCTTTACTGTTTGTGATTGTGGTCTTCTTTAGAGCATCAACAGTCTTGGACACAATCTCGTCTCTCTGGATGTATTTGGCTTCGATGTCATTAGCCTTGATAGTGACAGACTTGAGAGATCTGTAGATTGTAGCATCACTCTTGTTAATCATTCCAATGTTCTTAGTGATCATGGCGTCCTTCTGATTGACAAACTCCACAAACCGCTTGTTCAAGTCAGCAATCTCAGCTGTGTAGTAATCCCTGTACTGTTTCTGACTAGAAACAATGGCATCGTACGCCATCTTCATTCTCTCAAGCTCCGCTACCGAGGCCATCTCGCTTTGCTGCAGCTTTTCACATCTCTGTTGTAGCGCTTTTACTCTAAAGTTGAGGTCGTCTGTTGAGCTCAATGATTCGCCCAACTGTTTCTCCAAGTCTGTGATTCTTCTTTGTTTTCTTTCCAAAAGCGAGTTGATGGTCTCATTCTCGTGCTTCACGTTGGAGATTTGTTCCACGAGCCGGTCTCTTCTCTTCTTGATGATTTCGTTGGCCTTCTTCAACTCATCCTTATGACTCCTGACATTGAGAAGCTCGTTTTTCAACTCATCAATTTCCCCATGGAGCGCTTCGATCACCTTGGAAGAAGAACCCTTCTTGGGTGTTGCAGCTGGCTGTACATCGCTGCTCAGCGCCTGTCTGAACGATGAGTCGACGTTGATCTTTCCCAGAGGCTTCCTGGTTGGTGTGTTGAGAGCAGTGTCATAGGCACCTTCATTCTCCTTGTCTGTCATGGCTTAAGACAGCGGGTGGAGTTGTGAATAAAGGCGTAAAATGCGATGAATGGGTGGAAGGGGGGAGGTGATAAACAGTGGATTTTTCGGGTGTCTCGATGATGTTAAAGGGGCGATGCGATGGAGCTGAGAAAAAAATATCGATGATCCAACGTTCTGAAAAAGAAATAGCAGATAAGAAAAACTGATGGTGACCTTTTGCTTATAATGGAGTAACAAAAGAGACAAAAGCTAATAATTGCTGTGCCAATTAACTTGAAGGTTTAATAAATAGAAAAAGAGAACTCTCTCAATGCGCTTGGGCGAGAATGTGGACCCGGCGATGTTTACCATTCTCGCGCAGCAGCTTGTCGTCTTGACTACGCTTGGAATGCGAATGGAGGGTAACTTTACTAAATAGCGATTTATCATAACAGTTAGGACCAGAACTCTTCAGTTTTAATTTACATACCTCCACCAGCATTACCACCAAACATGTTCATCATCTTGCTTAAATCTGGCATACCACCAGCACCACCCATCTGTCTCATCATCTGTGCCATGTCAGGCATCTGACCACCTTGGCCACCCATTTGTCTCATCATTTGGTTCATATCAGGCATCGTAGAAGGATCAATACCCATTCTTTTCATAGCACTCTGAAGCATACCTGGGTTTTGCTGGAGTTGCTGCATTCTCTGCTGAATGGTAGCCGGACTCATATTTGGAAGTGCACCACCATTCTGATCAGTCATGGCCTTTGTTCTCTTGACCATCTTTGACATCATTTTGGAAGATGTTAGAACCATCTCAACAAGTCCTACACTTGTACCGGAACCACGAGCAACTCTAACCATTCTCTCAGGCTCCTCAATGAAAATAGAACCATCAGTGTCCAACTCCTTCTTCGTCATGGAGTCCAAGACGTACATCATACGCTTGAACTGGGAGGAAGCCTCCTCCTCATTCATACCACCCATCATATCCATTCCTGGAACCATTTTGGCAAGTTGTGATAGCGGACCCAAACTCATTAAGCTTTGCACCTGTTTCTGCATGTCATTGAGTGTGAACTTACCTTCCTGAAGGTTTTTGATTGTGTCTTTGTTGTCCAAATTCATGGACTGAACGTGCTCCATAAGACCCTGAATATCACCAATACCGAGCAACTTAGAGATGAAACTTCTTGGTGAAAAGGTCTCAAAGTCGTTTACATGTTCACCAGTACCGATAAATACAATAGGTGTTTGTGTAGCAGCAACAGCAGAAATAGCACCACCACCTTTGGCATGACCATCCAGCTTTGTCAAAATGATGGAACCAAAATTCGAGCTCTCTTTGAAAGCCTTGGCTTGTGACTCAGCAGATTGACCAATGGAACCATCCAAAACCATGATTGTTTGGTCTGGTTTGACGGCCTGTCCAATCTCAACCATCTCTTGGAACAAATCCTCCTCCTGTCTGTGTCTACCAGAAGTATCCACGATAATGATGTCAAACTTCTCCTTCTTAAACTTCTCCACACCCTCCTGTGCAACAACAACCGGATTAGTCTCAGTGTACGAACCAAAGTATGGAATTCTAGCCTTTGTAGCATTCTGTTTTAGCTGATCAAACGCACCAGCTCTGAAAGTATCAGCACACACCATACCAACCTTGAACCCTCTTCTCTGATAAAAGTTAGCAAGCTTGGTACATGAGGTGGTCTTACCAGCACCTTGTAAACCAACAAACATGATCACGTTACGCTTCCCCTTCTTTGGCTTGTATGGCTGAGCGCCTGTGTCAACCAAACCAACCAACTCATCAAACACAATCTTTTGGAGCATACGCTTCTTGTTGGCCGGTGTAGCGTTATCCAAACCATTCAGTTTGGCCTTGATTTGAGTACGTAGCTTAACAACGAGTTTAATATTCACGTCAGACTCCAGCAGAGCATTACAGATCTCCTTAAGCATAGAGTCAATAGCTGATTCCACATCATTGGACTTCATTGCACTTGAGAGGGCGCCGTTAATACGGCGTCCCAAATCAGCAAGCACCATTTTTGTGATGATGTTTGTGTTGAAGAATCAATTCCTGGGTCAATAAAGGCAAAACACACTTCGAAATATTGTGCCCTTTATCCCCAAACTCGAATTTCCTTTGAGTGATAAATGAAATGGAAGCATCATCTTGCTGGACGTTGGCGAGTGAGGCCTAGAGAAAAAAGATGGTGTCCAGGTGTTTACCCGCGGTGAAAATGGCAGACATTTTTTTTGTATCTTCTCACCCCGCGAACGGAACTTTAGGACCAGGAGCGGTGGGGGGAGGAGGGGGTGGGAAACAATCTCCTAATCCTCTATTTGGGGGCCTGTTTTTATCGTATTTGAGAACCAGCCAACTCAATCGCTTGCTCACAACTAATTACCTTAACAGTGGATCAATAACTGGAACAATGGGTGCTCTCAGAAGAGTTTTGCTTTCCTCTGCTATTGTTGGTACTGGAGCTGTAGCCTACATTTGTCAGAACTATGTTTACGTTGGAGACTATCATGAGGTTTCTCCGTTCCAACCATCTAAACTACCTTTTGTGAGCAAGTTGAAGTACAAGCTATTGGGTTCCAATGATGATGTGACCTCAACTAAAGGTGCAAAAATTACGAATCCAAATGCCAATCCTGTCATTTACGACTACTTTGAGAAACAGATTGACACTGAGACGACCAAGAAGATTTTGAACAAGTACAAGACCAACGAGGAGATCTTGGGTGCTATGCAAAAGGCACTGTTTCTTGGTCCAACGCTGTGGCCACACAGATTCATCATCTCGCCATACCTTAAGTCCAAAGGTGACTGCAACAGGGTTACTGGTTTCTCTTATCTTGAGCCAGGTATCACCAAGTTTGATTTAGCTGCTGCTCCAAAGATCGCTCAGTACATTTGGCCGCTTGGTGGTGCCCCTATCCTCCCTGATAACCCAGAATTCCCTCATGTTTGGACTGGTGAGGATATTAAGAAGTATAACAAACCTTTTGATCCAAAGACTATTATTTTTGGAATGTTCTCCATGCTTGAAGTTGGTACTCGCTCCAATGGTGGATTCTTCAATTTTGCAGTAGCATCTGATCAGTTCCCTAATAGTATGTTGCATAGAGTTGAGTATTTCACAGTTAAGAACGACAAGGCGGAGGACAATCTGGTTTTCAGATTGACGAATGTTACAAACTTCTCTCCTCCTGGTTCTCCAGCTCCAAAGGATGATACTCCATTTGGGTTGCATGAGTTCATGACGAGAACTATGGTCTTGGATATGGTGAGAGAGATTGAAGTCTAACGTGTTTAAACCACTCTAAGGCACCGTGCTCTAGAAATTAGTTGCTAGAATACATTGTTAAGATTTTAGAAAGTAGCTGTAGATTAAGAATGGAATCAGTCTAATTAATAACCAGAATAATAATAAAAAAATACACTAGAGGGGATAGATAATGATGGGCCTTTAAGTTGTAGAATAGATGAAGTTTATGGAATCATCATTAGTGGATTCGTCTCTTGGAGTATAAGTAGCCTGGGTTTCACTCCTATAATTTGTCAAAGTTACTGTTTTCCGCATATGACGAGTCGAAGCCGTATCTGTAGAGGAGAAGTTCGAGTAAGAAGAGGTGGAGGTGATTGGCGCATCAGACAATGTGACTGTTTTACCAAGGTATAGAGTTGTGGTGATTTCTTCAGCATTGGAAGGGGTAGTTTGAGTCTGCTTGACGTCATTGTTGGCGATGGTGGATATGTACTCCAGAGTCGTGGTGATCGGGTCTAATTGGGAATCAGTGTGTGTCTGAGTACTAAGAATGGTTGTAATAACAGTAGCTGGTGATGTGGTAGAGTTCCAATAGCCTAAGGAAGTTGCGTTGGATGGGATTAAGCGAGTGGTGGTGTTGGAGAATGGGAAGGTACCGTTGATGGCATAGACACCTGGAGATGCGAATACCAATGATCTGGGAGAGATAGTGGTGAGCTCTTCAGAAGAATCATCAGTCTTGATAAAGGATGCAAAGAATGGGAAGATTGCAAAACAGGAGACAGCCTGGGATGAAGCCAAAATAATGGCGATATAAGTGAATGAAACCATGTGCTTTTAGTGTCAGTCCTTTTCCCACCCTTTTCTGGTTGGCATTCAAAAAAGTGTTAGGACAGGGAAGATTTTGAAAGAAAGTTGTGCCTTTATATTTGGAATCATTAGCGATAACAGTTCCTGAGCCACATGTGGTTTCAGCATAAGGAATGTCTTCAGGTGTTTATGGGACGTTCCATTCTCGGTTCTCGACAAGATCTGAGGTGAGTTGGAGGACAACATTCCACAGAAAGTGAAGCATATCTATAGCTGTGTCAACTCCAAGCAAGAACTTTCATAGTAACCAGAGGGTCTTTTTACATGCAATGTACATGCCACAGAAATAGGAGAGAAATTCCACATTCCAACATCCATGCCCCCTCTCCCCCTTTCATTTTCTTCTTTCCTTTCTGCCACCTTTCAAGCTGACCGCAAAAGGAGAAGGAGGAGGTTTTTAAAGATCTTGAATAAAATTGTAGAAGGTACTTCACATGAGCTAGGCAATAGTATTGGTCATTCCCAAAGGAGCCTTAGAACAACACAAGGAAGATCTGGAAAATTATCTCGAATCTCTCAGATATGCATGTAGACCTTTAATTCTTCGATGTAGTTGATAAGTGGTGCACGTGACTTTGAAACAGTCATTGTTATAATAAGTTTAGGTAATGATGAGAACAGAGATGGCTGACATTCTATCTGATCCAATAGTGTACATATAGTTATTAATGGGGTCACGTGCGGTTGAAGAATTCTTCCTCATTTGTTACACTGTGAAGGTTCCACGCCCCCGGTTCACCCGGAACTACAGAAAGCATTCATTCGCGAATATATAAGTGTTCATCCCGCTCTTAAGTGCATATCTTATGTGGTGATGCGCTGGTATACGTTTGGAAGTAACCAATACATTACTATTCCTGCAGCCACTTAACTACAACGCTATAACAGGGAGGTCTCACCTTTGGTTATTGCGCTTGTTTTTACTTGCATTCCCTGGTTGTTTGTTCTGGAAGATTACCGGTCATGAGAGATTGGAGAACACTAGCCGATTTCCTTGATATTGATCTGTCACCTACTTTTTCAGAGTATATGTCAGGGTTCTGGTCGTTTATTGCTAGTTGTACGAACATTGGTCATAAAGTGAAAGAAATAGTGATGATGGGGCCTCCTGTTGAGATTATAATCATTGCTGTTATCATAACATTGGTTGCTTGTTTGCAGCACTGGTTAAGTAAGTGGTCCCAGTGGGCGTTTGGTAACGTAAAGAAAAACGACGCACTTATGTTCTCGATACTTTGGACTGGGTTGGCAATAAAACTAAGTTTGTCACCGACTGGATTTTGTCGTATTTTTCCGATGGTGGTGGCTTCAGTGTTCACTGTCATAGCCATTTCGCCAACGTCGTCGAGTTCAGTCACTGAGCATGACAAGCTAAGCATTTAGTCCTATACATGATTCCAAAAGACCGAATCTTTAGGTTCTGTAGTGTGAGTGCAGTCGTACTTCCGAGCATCCTGTCCTAGGTGTGACTCTAATAGTCCACAAGGATAAAGAAGAGTGTAAGACATTGTCCACAACTCCACGGCCAAGGGCGTGACAGGAAGCTAAGAGCCGTATTCGGCCTAGCTTGTTCACCGCTTAATGTAATGGTCATGTGCCGCACTGTCATCAACATACTGCCCTTATGGCACCTTAGAAGGTGGCCCCAAAGGAGATGGGGTATCACATGATCTATACAATGCTATTCCTTTCCAAAGGAGCCATATAATATGAGAAAGATTTGGAAGATCATCTCAGACATGCATGTAGACCTTTAATTCTTCGATGTAGTTGATAAGTGGTGCACGTGACTTTGAAACAGTCATTGTTATAATAAGTTTAGGTAATGATGAGAACAGAGATGGCTGACATTCTATTTGATCCAATAGTGTATATATAGTTATTAAGGGGGTCACGTGCGCTTGAAAATTTTCCCCCAACTCATTATAATATCTAAACGATCTACCCAGGGTTTTGAGAGATAAATATACAGAATGGCGAAAACAAGGAAAAAGAAAAAAAAGATCTCTTGAGGTAAAGTCCGTGAAGGTCACTGAGCATGAGAGACGGCTGAGCGTGTTCTTGAATATTTGAAACTTACTATTCCGGAACAAATTATGACGTGATTTGAGTGGTTCATAACCCACATTCTTGTATTAATCTCCAGGCTTCAGTGATTTGTTGATCTTAAGAGTCTACACAACTGGACGTACTAAACTTTCTCAGGGCCAAGTCTAACTACGTTCAACGGAGTCCGAGTCTCATTTATATTCAATATCTCGGCTTCCTGTACCTTTTAGTAAAAAAAAAGAACAAAATAAGGGACCGTTAAGCCAATGCCCGAGCTTCGGTGAATTTCTCATTGGTGGACTTCTGCGCTCCTGGCCAAGCGGCTGTCAACACATGTCCCGGAGTCCGAGATGGATGGGGGAGTCCGCTAGCACAAAGCTCTGAACAATGAAATTGTGTCTATATTTTTTAGTGTGTATAATACGTCGTAATGTAGTTACTAATTTACGTTTTTACCGTAAATCCATAGAATAAAACAAAACAAAGCACACATTAACTGGCTTCTGTATACTACGATTGCGCTCACTCCTTTATTTTACTTTCAGTTTTTTTCGTTCTTTGTCGCCAAAGAATGAAGAGGGAGAAAATCAAAAAAAAAAGAAATAAAAAAAATAATTCTAAAACGGAAGATTTTCGCGCCAGTCCGGGGGCCGCTTGCCGAAATTTTGCGGGGCGGGCCAATCGTTGCCCTGGAATTGTTAAGACTTCCAATTTGGGAAAATCGGCGAAAGCAAAAAACCCGCGAGGAAGTTGGCAGAAGAGCGAAATTCGGCAACTTAATATGTATGTGATCATTGTGTGTCTTGCCCTTTTTCCTCTGTGGTCTGCCCCTTTCTCTCTTTGCCAGTGCAGCCCTCTTTAAATACTGCAAGGGCTGCCTCTATGAAAATGCCGTTGTAAATATGTTTTAATCTCACCTCTCCCTCGTTTTCTTTTGTCTTGCTTCCTAAACGCTCTCTGAGAAAGGAATGATCTCTAACCCTTTGTTACCTTTACACACCTATCCAGTTAGTCAATCAACTCTTTTACCACAGAGAAGTTTATAATAGTACTTCCCCCACCACGTATACCCCTCTAACTGCCCCACCATTGAACCAGAAGATCAAGAAAAAAGATGGCTTTCCGTATATCCAAACCATCCACGATAGCTCCCCTCCACACCACAACACAACCAGAGGATGTTATCCTTCAACACCTCGACGACGTCATCAACATTGAACCATCTCTACCTAAGCCAAAAGTGTTAAAGTCCTGCATCCGCTGTCGCAAGCACAAGACGAAATGTGATGCCTTTGAACGCTCCCCGAATGCCTGCTCCGCCTGTCACAAGAAAGGTGTCCCTTGCAAAATCGACTATGTCCTCCCACCACAGAGATCAGATAACTTAAGGAACATCATGGATCAGGTCCAGGAGATCAAGAAACATTACGTGCACCTGGAAGAAAGCTATGGGGCCGTTTGCCAAATGCTGGACATTGATGTTCCAAGCTTTGACGAGTGGAGGAGGACGAAGTTGCATGGATCCTCCTCAGCTTATAAAAGTGGTGATGATGATGACATTGAAGATGCTGATGATGATGATGACGAAATCAACAAATTCAGAATAAAGAAAGAGGAAACCGATGATAACTACCTACGGAAACATAGGGATGTTGATGATACACAAGACCAGTTCTGTCTCATCAAATTGAGTAATGGGTCTTTCATCTCGCTCAACATGATCAACTCCGAGCAGTTGCTAATCAACAACACACTCATCAATGTCGCAGACCTGGAGTCCAAATTTATATTGCTGGTAACGAGGCTCAATATTCTCTACGACACACTCGCTCCGGAGTCCAACTTGACACTGAACTATGAAAGTGATACACAATCTCACAGCTCCTCTTCCTCTGAATCGTCTGTTGCCTCTCCACATTCCTTCACCCACACACCCAAAATAACATCACACTTAGCTTCACTAACGTGGTTTGACATTGACTTTCATGTCGCAGAACTGTTCCGAGTCAATAGACTGCTCCTAATTCTGCTTATCGCTTATTACTACCCTTCAGACACTATTTCTCCAGCATACTCGGTGCTCTTGTCAGACTATATGAACTCCTTTTACCAAATCATTGAGACGCAAAACAAGTCGTTGAACTCATCAACATACTCTAATCATTTGCTCAATGCAATAATCCCAGGATGTTCAGTGTTTGATAAGACCCAATTAAAGGACATGGTCGATGCTGAAGTGTTCAACTCTGACGTGTATTTGAAGAGATTGACACAGATTCTGTTCCTCAACCTGGTATTGTTCGGTGTCAATGACAATTTGAAAATCCTCAACGAGTTTGTCAGATTTGTCGAAGTTTCCATTAACTTGAACAGAAAGAAGATCAACTTTGACAAGTCGAGAGATTTGAGATTCATCGATAGCTTCATAAGAGTGCTCAACATCTTCACAGGTGATGTTCCTGATTCACAGTTACACACTACCGCTTCTAAGAAACGGTCCGTTTCCAAAGAGTATGAAACTTTTATGGAGCTGCTGAAGATTGTCGGCGCAATGACCACACAGGGAGTGGCCAGTGATGGCGAAATCACAAATGTCCAGCAGTTGAAGAAACAGTTTAAGAAATTCTTGAATGACTGGGAAACATACATTGACTTATACTCAACAGAAGAGAACATCTTCATTGACTACTTCATTGTCGAGCTCGTGGTGATCAACTGCTTGACTTTAATTAATGAAGGTTTCCAGGAGTTCAATACCGTTCTTGTCGAATTCTTGTCCAGATATAATCTCACAACTGAAAATGAGAGTGTGACACAGTTGATCTACGCATTCAAGGATGAACCTGTCACATCCCTGGATTCATTGGTGTTATCGTGTGACAAGATGAAGTCTGTTGCTCTGAACATTGCCTCAAAAAGACGTAATGTGCTGGACTTGAAAATGAATGACATTCAAGTCATCTTGGAGAATGTGGACTGGAGGAAAGAAACAACGGACGACGTGTTGAAGAAGATTGGTGTTATCTGAGTTATCATTCTGCTTCTATTTATTCTTTATATTCATCTTATTTATAGAGCTTGCTCTTTATTTATATATCTCATGACAACGTTGCAAACTAGAAATTATGTATATTTGTTCTCTCTTTTTTCCTATCAAAATCATCATCACCTCTTTCACAAACGATCATCCTCAGCCTCTGTTAATTCATCATCATCCAGTAGGTCATCTTCCTCAACATCTGTATGTTCTGGAGCTTCGTCTTCGTGGATTGGAAGATTAGCATAAGCTGTTGTGTGTAAACTAGCAGCATCAACATCATCAAGAGAGATTGGCTTGCCCCTGATTCGATCTACCACATCTCTCAAGAATCCCGCTACTGTAGAAGACGTGTTCTTAATGAGACCAACAGAGGTAACAACACCGAATCCAATCATCGATGTAGCCTTATTCAGAGGAGATGAATTATCAAACTCATAGTCCTGTTCCTCACCAAGAGTGATCTGGCCATATCTTCCAACATAGTGATGATAAACAACGTACAGAACCGTGGCAACACCAGCCACTGGAATGATGATGACTAAGATCAATGACAAGCCTGTCAGGCCTTTATGTTTCTTCTTGAACTCCTCCTCTCTGCCAGGACATGGCACAGCCTCAACCTTATCGAACTCATGACCGCCTTCACACGTCGACAGCGGGATCTTTCTATAACCAGTTGGGAGCCAGTATTCATCAACACCAAACTCTGAGCATACCTTGGAGTGATCTGGAGGTGTGTATCCAGGGATCAACTTACACTCACCATTGACATCACGGATATAGTTGAAGTCACACTCAAAGTCCTGTCTCGTACAAGCACAGTTCTTAATCACATCATATGGCTTGTCCAACTTCTCACCAACATAGCAGTCCTTACCGATAATCTTCTTGTAGTACTGGGCTTCGTGACCAAACAGACAGTTGTCTGACATGTGTGGATGCTTTGGAGTCCAAAGGTCAAAGTCATCGGTGTCTGGGTTGGACAGATCAAGGTTACACTTCCTCGTCAGGAGCTGAGAGAAGTCAATCTGGTACACTGTGGATCTATCACCTTTGTTTGATGGCAACTTGGTGAAGAGAAGGAACTTTCTCGAGTCATCAGAAGGCACTGTGGAAATGTCATTCACAGAAACAAGGTCATCGGTGAACTTGTAATCGTTCCAGGATCTTCCCTCATCCATAGAATAGGTAATCATGTTGGTAGAGTCCTGGCCGTTAACGAGAACAATAATGGAGCCCTGGTCACCGTACTCCCATTGATACACACCCTTCTTCACCTCCTTCCAGGTAACACCACCGTCTCTCGTCAAGAATGTGTGACCGTCCAAGTAGTTACCCAGTCTGTCAGCAACGTTACCCACAGCTAACATCATACCAACAGCTGAGCCAGAAGAGAATGTGTCCCTGTAGTCAGCTCTCTCTGTGTATCCATGCAAATGCAGAGCACACTCCTCCAAAGACTTACCAGAGCACTCATATTTCTTACCATCAGAGTCCACAGCTGGTGGCTGAAGGAGGTCCCAGTCAGCACCATCGTTGTGAGTGATCATCGTCTTTAATTGCTTTCTGGCACCTTGCTTAGCCTGTTGTGGGTTAGCAACAGTGTTGATGACAGCGACACCTTCCAAGTTTTCCATCTGCTCGAAATCAACAAATCCGTAGAAGTCTCTGTTCACGTATGGATGCGAGGTCACATAGGAAGTACCATTTGAATTTGATTTGAGCAAGGCACCATACTCCGAGTTGTCTCTCTGGTTTGTAGTAACATGGAGGAAGATTGCACGAGACTTAGAAGACAACACAGTGTATGCTTGCTGCTTATCAACACGGATATTAGCTGGGAAGAGGGCATCGGTCCAATCAAGACCGTTGATTGAAACATGGGCTCTCAGAGATCCATCTTCCTGAGCAGACGCCGCAACAAGGTAGTCATCAGTCTGTACAAAGCCAACCACTCTTGTCAATGGTGTCTGTGTATTCTTGAAGAAGTCAGTGGAAACAATGAGCTCGTTATCATGGATGGTGTGCACATTCTCCTCTCTAGTACATATGATCATCTGCTCATCGGTTGGCTCGGCCAGATGACCAATGAACTGACAAGTGTTGACATGTTCCATCAATCTGGCAAATCTCTTACCATAAGACTTGGTGTAGTACGTAACGGTTCTGCAAGCACCCTTGTTGGCCTGGGACTCGCATCCAAGCTGACCGATGTAAATGAACCAGTTGGAGTGTTTTGGATGGAATTGGAGAGCCTGAACACCTGGGACAAATGTAGCTGGTGTTCTAAAGAACTTCCAGTTATCACCTCTATCAGTGGAGTAGATGATCTTCTGGTTCACACCGAGTAAGTAGATGTGGTCAGTGTTGTATGGATTGACATAAATGTCCAATATCTCCTCATCTGGTGCAACCATCTCCCATGAGGAACCCTGATCATGTGTAACATAAGCCTTGTTGTGAGTGGTAATGAGAACAATGGTCTCATCTCTCAGCTTGGACTTCTTCATTCTCTCTAAGTACTCATACTTTTTGATCTTTCCTGGGAATACGAACGAGGAAGTTTTAACCCTTCCATCATTCTTACCATCCGTTGCCTTTTCCTTGTCACCTTCACGCTCATCTGGGTTCGAATCTGGGCTGGTCTCGTCTGGGGTGTCGTCCTCATCGTAATCAATCTTCTTGTGATCATCGTCAGATCCAGTCTCCTTCTCATAGTTTGGACATGCCCTCTGGATGTCTCTTGAAAGATCAACACCACCGGAACAGACATTACCAGGCTGCTTAGAATAACCGGAAGGAACAGTGTATGATGGGAAGTTGTTAACACAGCCTTTCTCACGGAGATAGTTCTCGGTAAGGGTATCCAAGGCTGGAACACACTTGCCATCAGAGTTTCTCTTGAAGTTGAGAGCACAGACAAAGTCAGCGTTTGTACACTGGCACGAGTCCTCCACTGCGATGGGCTCCTTAAACTGGTTGTCGACACGACACTTGGAGTCTCTAAGTCTTCTCTTGAACTTCTGCTTGTGACCAATAATGCACATAGGATCATTTGAGCGAGGACTTTTGACAAACCAGTCTTCAAAGTCTCTGTCTGAGCACTTGTCGTTGTACAAGCGTGCAAAATCTAGGGCGTATGTGTTGTATCTTCCATTTTCTGTGGCTGCGAGGAGGAACTTGAAAGTGGTTGAGTCTGGGGTAGTGGTGATCATACGAGCACGGACAGTGGAGTCGAGACCCACTTCCAACCAGGTTTTACCCATGTTGGTAGAGTACTTGATGGTGTTCGTATCGGAGTTATCCTGGATAGCAACAATGATAGAGCCTTGGTCACCAATCTCAAACAAGTGTGGTCCGTTGAGCGTTCTGGACCATGTCAAACCGGCATCGAGAGAGATGTAGGTGTCACCTTGCTCGTATGACTTGAGCTCGGAACCAGTGTTACCGACACCAAGTAACACACCTGGAACAGGGGAGGAGAAATACTTCCCTGGTGCGCCTTGGAAAGTGGAAGCTCTTTGGACAGCTGAGTGCAAGTGAAGAGAACAGTCACCACCGGAGCAAGAGCCATCAGTGACTTGTAGACTGTTCCAAGTGACACCTTGGTCAAACGAGATCTTAGACTTGATGATTGGCTTGGAGTCACCATAGACGACATCCTTACCATTTGCAACCTCATTGGCCATCACAATACCATCAATGCTCTCAAGAACCTCGTAGTCAACGTTTCCCTTGGCATCTCTATTAGTGTACTGCATTGATTGGGTAAAGAACGATCCATTAATACCACCAGAAAAGAGCAACTGTCCGACGTTGTCGGTATTAGCATACTTGACATCGATGAATACAGAGTTTGCAGTGCCTTCGACGACGGTGAAATCATCGTAGTTAGCACCCGAAGGGAACTTGATCAGCTGCCAGTCATAGCCATTGTAGGAAACGTAGACAACGGTGGTCTCTTGGTCTCTGAGATGGGCACCAAGAGCGATGAGGGAGTGGGAACCAGCACCAAGTTTGTTGATGTTCATTATCAGGCCGCCATCGACTGGGATATACTGTCTTGTGGAGAAGAAGTCATTAGATCTTGCAAGAACGCTACCGGAGTCATCTTCCACGATACACGTGATGAGGTTTGTGTCCTTGACCTCTGTGTTAGCTGTGGCGTCGGAGAATAGACACGAATAGGCTCTTGTGAGTGGCTTCAAGGTATCAAAGTTGTCGGTGGTGTAGTAGTACTGTCTCTCGCAGTCATCTGAGTTACCACCATCGATACATTGACCGGCAAACAGAGCATAGTTCTCACGCTTACCGTGGAACACAATTGGCGAATGCTTGGTGTCAAATGTGTGCACTGATGATTCTGATGCTCTTTCCGGAGAGGAGAACTGTCTCCACATCATACCCTGGGATACAGTCATGAAATGAGTCTTGTCATCAGAGATGGCATAAGCATACCCTGCTTTCGTTGGGTGTTCGATGAGGTGGTGGATTGGGTGGCCCTTAGTGTCGACCTTGGTGAATTTGGCACCGCCGTTCTTGGAGAAGTATAGTTCTTTCGTGGTGCTGTCAAGGTAAAGGATGTTCTGAACAGTTGTGTTAGTACAGCTTCTGGGGATAACCGAAGAATGAATGAATGACGTACCTCTGTATCTTCAAAGTACACAAGTTCGGGTGCTCCGTCGAACTTGGTTGTGGAGATCTTTGGTGAGAAGATCGCTACCGTGAGATGAGCGAGTGCTGACAGGACCGTCAACGAGTGAATCATCCTCATGATGGCCTTTGGTTTTCGTTTGAGTGTACTATGTCAAATGCTAATAGTGTGTGAGTATGTATAAGAGAGAAGAAAAAAAGTACTTTATGCTTGGTGTTAATTTTCCGGGGGTGATGAGATACGCTAATTTGTTCAAAATCGTGTTATTAAAAATGCCTGGGCTTCTGTGTATAAAGTTCTCCGAAATGTCCGATGCCCACCACTACTTCTCTGATACCAAGCTTTTTCCTAGGCAATTCCTTCTTTGGCTCATATTATTTGGCTGCTTTTTAATGATGGGCTTGAGTGTTTCCCTGGCCGGCAGCTATCGGACGAAAATGCACAATGGCATGCAGAAATTGGGTGTCATTTTTTCTTTTATTTTTCGGGTTTAGTGGCGTCTTCGGGCCTTCACTGGAGAAGAGATTAAAGTTCTTTAGAAAGAAGATGTAGCTGGTATTGTTGTTATTGGAAAGGAGATTTGGGTATTTACTATGAACTTACATAATACAAAAAACTACAGGGTCTAATTCTCGGTCAATTCCGTAAAATCCCGATATATATCGATCCCAAGGGAAGACCTTCATAAAAAGTCTTCAAAGAAAGAGGTTCAGGGTCCTCCTTTCCCTGAGTTGAATCTTGTAGCTCGGAAGATTGGGTTCTCTTAGATCTCTTAGAACTTATATCTTCCAGGCCCTTGTAAGTATTCACAGCTTCTATCAACTTGGCTTATTGATCAACATCTCTTCTCGTCTGGTATCCCATCCCTTCTTTTGTTTATGAATGTGTGTCTCTGTGACGGCCATGGTTATCATAGGATCGTGAACTAGAAGTGGCTTTTGAACGACTATCACGATCTCTGTATCGACTCCCATGAGAATGACGATCCCTGGATCTGTCACGTTCTTTCTGATCCTTATCGCTTCGACTGTGTCCACTTTTATGATCTCTGTGACGGTGTGAACTGCTTCTGTGCGAGTCCCTTCTTGATGACCTTTCTTTCCTTCTCTCTTCAGATGCTCTCTCTTCACGCAGTTGCTGAGCTTTCTTAAGTTGTTGCTGACGGATCTTCACCATCGGATCATCTCTCATCTTTGATATCTCATCCTGTTGTGCTGGCATTGCCGTGGTATCCAGCTTCTCAAAACCAAGTTTTTTAGGGTCAGGCCTATTCTTCACAATCAACTCATCAAGTCGTTTCTTTCCCAAGAGGAACTCATCAGCTTCACTGTTCAGTTTGCCTCCATCTCCAACTCCTGTATTCTCGTACATCCAGTCAACTCGTTCTACTGCTTTCTGGCCTGTTTTGGCATACTGTAAGGCTCGTAGCTCACTCAGTTCACGTTCTTGACGTATTTCCTCCTGTCTCTCCTCGATCTTCTTTTTTTCTGCAAGGGCTTCTTGTTCTGTTTCCCAAACCTTCTTGCGGTTCTTCATAAGGCCAGGATGCCATGATTTCTTCAGATTTAAATCTCCTGGTGCCATTTTTTTCTTCTTCTCAAATCAGATTTGTAGTGAGTTGTTTCTGGTTGTTCTCTTAGTTTATTAAGAGGATAAGTGTTAAAGATATTCGTCAGAATTTATATACAGACTCATTGTTTTTACAAGGAGTGCTTAACTTTCAAAGCTCATCGCCTTCCATCATCAAATTCGCGCAGCCCCCTTATTTTAATTTTGACAGGCTGGCTTGTGATAGATAATATTACGCCACAACTGGAGTACAAGGAGAGAGCAATTTGTATAAACAGCCTCATCTGATTTTTTTAAAAGTGACGTTTTAATGAAGATTCGACTACATTATAAAGATCACAGAAATTAGCATCCGATGAAACTGAACAACTGATAAACAACAATGGCAAGAGTGCAAAAGGGGGTAAATGAGATATGCGACCAACAAAACTAAGCAGAAAGAAAAATAACACATTAAGATAGCACACCAGGATATATTGATAGTAGAATCATGGTGTTTGAATGAATGTATGCTTGTTGTGCGTCCAGAATCATGAAAAAAGAAAACTTCCTCCCAATGAGGTATGGGGGCTGCTGATAGAACTCCCACGCACGTCTCTTTGAGAGGACGCAAGAGTATCAGAAAAAAAAGACACAAAATACAGCTTAGAAACCGTGGATCTTGATGTTCTTCTTCTGAAGAGCCAGCTGGTTAGTCAAGAACTCCATGACCTTGACTCTCTGGTCACCCTGCAATTGAATAACCTCTCCCAACTCCTCATCCTTGACAATGTTGCCGTTACAGGCAAAGTCCTTCTTCAAAGCACGCAAGATTCTCTTGAGATCATACTCATCTGGTAGTCCCTGAACAGTAGTCAACGTCTTACGACCATTTCTCTGCTGGATACGGATATGGATGTAGTTGGTTGGCTGAGTGTCGTCGTCACCAGTATCGGCGAATGGGTCAAATGATTTAAGGTTCTGGATGGAGCTCATATAATTAGGTTCCGTGTCGTGTATATAAGGAGAATAGAAAATGGAAGTTGAACTTTCTTGACACTTGGATATAAACCAAAGCTTTTTGATGATGGGTTTTTTGTTCTGGCGATTGCTTCAAAGAAATTCTAAGGAGAGTCGAGAAAAAAAACATGCGGTACGCGCAACACTCTTAAGCATAACCGTCACGACGGCTTACAAGGCGGAGCATACTTTCCAAATCCAGGTGATTTCCGCTTTGGGGTTATTTCGTGACTTTAATTTCAACCCTTCGCCCTCGATCACCGATATTGGCGGTACAACAGGGAGGAATGCTCTCACTTAACAGCGCACACCAACCAGCCAACCCCCAGGATATCCCACCACAGCTATAACCAAAGGGTAGTGTAAGTTATATTAACTATGAATGGTTACTGAAATGTGGATTGGTGGTGATTATTTTGAGTGCGATTTTCTTATCATTCCAGCTAATTCTGGAACTTGTCAAAATCAAGATCTGACCGATATCAACAACAACAATAACAACGCCAGCATCCCTTTCATTTCACCTCGAAGTCCCAATTGCTTCTCTTCTTTTGCTCTTATTGATATCAGTTTTACTAATCAATTGACAGAATACAATGTCCAAAACCATTTCAGACTCAGAGCTGACAACTGCTCTGCGGAAAGCCACTTCTACGGATGAGACCGCCCCAAAGAGAAAGCATGTTAGAGCTTGTATCGTGTACACTTGGGACCACAAGTCCTCCAGAGCATTTTTCAACCAGTTGAAGCTTCTGCCAATTCAGGGAGACGAGGTTCAGCTCTTCAAGGCCCTCATAACGATTCATAAAGTTTTACAAGAAGGTCACGGCTCTGCTTTAAAGGAGGCTGTGCGCAACTCTGATTACATCGAGGGCCTTGGAAGATCTGTTCATGGCGATGGATTCAAAGGCTATGGGAGATTGATCAGAGAATACGTTGTCTATTTGCTGAGAAAACTGAACTTCCACAAGAACCATCGCGGTTTCAATGGTACCTTTGAGTATGAGGAGTACGTCTCTTTGGTCACTGTTCAAAACCCGGATGAGGGTTACGAAGCCATTATGGACTTGATGAGTTTGCAGGACTCTTTGGACGACTTGCAGAGACTTATCTTTGCCAGCATCTCGCACGATAGAAAGTCTGAGTGTAAGATTTCCGCTTTGGTTCCTCTTGTTGCTGAATCTTACGGAATATACAAGTTTTCAACTTCTATGCTAAGAGCCATCCATCGCTCCACCGGTTCTACAGAGGCATTGGAGCCACTGAGACAACGTTATGATTCTCAACATGCCAGACTCTACGAGTTCTATGCTGACTGCTCCTCTATCCGGTATTTAACCTCTCTAATCACCATTCCAAGACTGCCAACAAACCCACCTGACCTGCTCGTGAGGGATGAAAATGACAACGACATTCAGAGACCTGAGTCTAGACAAACTGTCCAGTCACAGCAGGCATCGACACCAGAACCAATCTCTGAGCAACCAACCATGGCTCAGTACCAGCAGCCAATTCCGACTCAGCCAACAGGCGTTGATTTTTGGAACACTCAGCAAAATGTTTATGAAGCCGAACAAGAGAGGCTGGCTAGAGAGGCTCAGCAACAGATCCTTTTGCAACAACAGCAAGCTGAGCAACAGAGACTATGGTTCGAACAACAGCAGGCAGAGCAGGCAGAACAACAAAGACAAGCCCAAGAGCAGCTATTGCGTGATCAGTTACAGAACCAAGCACAGGGAAGAGTTGCTGAACTAGAGCGTGATCTTCTCAGCATGAGACAGCAATACGAGAATGACCAGCTTATGTTGCAGCAGTATGATCAGAGAGTGAAGGCCCTTGAGACCGAGATTACTACCACTACTCAGACTGCTACACAACAGCTCGGTTCTAAGGATGAATTGGTGAACAGTATGCAAGAACAGCTGACTTTGTGGAAGAACAAATATGACTCGTTGGCCAAGCTTTATTCTCAGCTCAGACAAGAACACCTTAACCTTCTCAATAAGTTCAAGAAACTTCAACAGAAGGCTGCATCTGCTCAAGAGGCCATCGAACGCCGTGAAAAACTCGAAAAGGATTTGAAGGCCAAGAACGTCGAGTTAGCTGGGCTGATTAGAGAACGTGACAGAGCAAGACTGGACTTGGAAAAGATTAAGGGTGGTAAAGACAGTGAAATTGATAAGTTGGAGCTTCAAATCAGAGGCTTAACGTTGAAGCTCGATGACGCTGAAAGAAGCCAGTCGTCTAACTTAACTTCTGTCTTTGCTGCTCATAAGAAGGAGGTTGAGGAACTCAAGGCCCAGATTGCCCAGCAGTCCCGCTCCATGGATCCTGATCTGGAAGCAAAGCTTAGAGAGAAGGAAGAAGAGCTTGAGATTACCCAACAGACCATGGATGATGCTTTACAAGAGCTAGCAAAATTGCAACAAGATAATGACTCCGCCGTAAACGAACAAATTGACAATGTTCTCATTGATCACTTGGCTAAGTTGACTTCCTTGGTTGATGCTATTCTTGCATCCGGTATCAAGAGGGTTCAAGACTCCCTGTTTGAATTGGACTCTCCAATGCAGGCTGGTAACCAGAATTCCTCTCCGGAGTATTTGCTTTCCGTCATTGAGAAGACTTCTTCTTCTGCTACCGACTTTGCCAACTCCTTCAACGACTTTATTGCCGACGGTCCAAACGGTGATCACACAGAGATCATCAGATCGGTGAATGAGTTTACATCTGCCATCTCAGATGTGCTCATGAATGCGAAGGGTATGGTTAGATTGGCTAAGGTTGAGGCAGAGGCTGACAACTTGATTGCTGCCTCGAGATCCACGGCTGAAGAGGCTGAGGATTTCCTCATGTCTCTTCTCTCTGATGTCTTGGAAGGTGATGACGAGGAAAAGACTGAAATTGTCATCAATGGTAATCTTGGGGTCCAGGAGAAGCTCCACGAGCTCACTGTTCTGGCTGAGGGACTTGCCCCAAGATCTGCTCTCAAGAACATCTCTGGAGACTTGGGAGAGGCTGTTGATATTGAGTTGAACTCTGCTGCTCATGCAATTAGTGCTGCATCTACGCACTTAACTGAGCTCTTAAGTAGACCGCAAGACCCATCACTTTCTCAAGTTGACCTCGAGATCAATAAAGCGATCCTTTCCGCTGCCATTGCTGTCACAAATGCCATCGCATTCTTGATCCAAGCAGCCATTGAGACCCAAAACGAGATTGTCTCCCAGAACAAAGGCTCTGGTACACGTGCCCAGTTCTACAAGAAACACAACAGATGGACTGAGGGTTTGATTTCTGCTGCCAAGGCGGTGGCAGCTTCAACAAAGATCTTAATCGGTACTGCAGATGGCGTTCTCAGCTCCAAGAACTCTCATGAGGAACTGATTGTTGCTTCCAATGAAGTTGCCGCTTCTACTGCTCAGCTTGTTGCCGCTTCAAGAGTTAAGGCCACATTCATGTCGAAGACACAGGATCAACTCGAAGGCGCATCTAAGAGTGTCACATCCGCTTGCAGAGCTTTGGTAAACCAGGTCCAAGACATACTTGACAAAAGATCCAACAACAGCGGCGACGACGTTGACTTTTCGAAGCTTACAAATCATGAGAACAAGACTATTGAGATGGAGCAACAAGTTGAAATACTGAAGCTTGAAAATGCCTTGTCTGCTGCCAGAAAAAGACTAGGAGAGATTAGAAAGTATGGCTACAGGGATGGTGATAGTGATGAGGAGTGATTTTCGGGGCTGAAGCAACAAAACTTTCAAAGTTTCAATGTATTTAACAAAGTAGAGGAGAAGAAGAGAACAGCATTCTACACCGCGTTTATACCGCTTCTGTGGCCAGGACACAATAGACCTGATTGTTATGTAAAGCATCTTCTCTGTCCTATCAAGTCGGAGACTTCATGAGCACAATGTGGAATTCTTTTGCTTCATTAGATACACATACTATCGATGATGGCAAAGTCTGTATATGATAATGAAGAATCCATTATATATCACATCTTCTCAAACTCATGAGCGTAGCAGCTGTGAAAACGATGATTACTGAAAAGAAATGATTACCGAAGAAAATATATAGGAAAGCGAGACTGATAACCTGGGTGTTATTGTGTTAAGAGTGTCACGGACCCCAATGCTTACTGTGTCAAACCAGAAAAGTGTGTACTGCTAACAATATATGTTTCTTACTGCATCTGTGTTACTAAAACCATATGTTGAGAGTAGTATTTGAGAGTCTTGTGATTGTGAGCGAGTACTTTGGTTTGTCCTCAATATACCCAAATAAGGATAGCTATCTCTTGGAGCGCATTCTTTTGTTGGTAAACCAGACCCTGACTTGCAAAGGAGTCAACCCACATTTCTCTGCAATAGCCTTGCGCTCCTTGCTATTCGGGAACCTTTTGGTCTCGAAAATCGTTTCCAAAATCATCTTTGTATTCTTTGGAATAGGTTTTCTTCTCTTGGATGGAGTCTTCGGCTTGTCTTGATCTCCTCCACTTGAATCTCCTTCGCTGCTACCTTCGGAGACTGCAACGGAGGCTTCCTCCACGGAAAACGCAGGTACACTGTATCCATAAGCCTCTGGATTGCGTCCAGATATGGTCTCTTTCTTTGTAAGAACCGCCTGTATCTCCCTTTCTATAATGCAACGGTAGTTCCTGATCACCGTCTCTCTTGCAATTCCAACCCCCCCATCCTTCATAGAGTATTAGTAAGCATGTTTGAACTATAAGGCAACAAAAAAGTAAAAAAAGAGTCCGAAAAATATGACTTACAAAAAGCCGTTCAAGAGAGGCCTCAAACTTTTGGATGAGTATTCGTAGTGGACCTTTTGCATTTACTGGCACTCTCTCGATCTGCTTCTCCTTTTCAAAGGGGTCGATCACCATTATTTTGTCGTACTGCTTCGGAGATCGCTCTTCGATATACTGAGCGCAGAACTCTGAAATTTGTTCCAGTTTCTGGAGTGAGTCCCTCATCAATATTTGATCCGCAGTTGACATACTTGTTTGTTTAAAGTGGATACTGTTGTTGTACTTCTGGTAGCAAGACAACGTGCCAGAATCTTCCATCATCCTCTTTGGCACCATCTCAAATAGTCGTGTATGTACCATGTGTTTTTGCAGTTGCTGCTATAAAGATATTTTTCTGACGCACGAATCTGTGGCTTATGTCACAACCCAAAACAATAACTAGAGTGCCTCATCTCGCGAGAAGTCCCCTTAAATAATTGCTTATTTCAGACTTCTGAATCATACCTGGAACTATTGAACTGGATAACTAGATCATAGGACCAGATTGCACCAACGTCACCCTTGGCTGCGCTGATGATGATGGATTCTGCTGTCCTTGCTCGAGTGAAGTTCAAACTTCAAATAACAGTGCCTTCAGAGTCTTTTCAACAGAAGAAAAAGTTTCCCGTGGCGATTCCTCCAGCAGGCAAAGCCCAGGTGCCCACACAACACACCAACATTACATTCGCACATACGGAATCACCTGGGTCTGAGCCCGCATATGTTTATGTTCCTCAGAACAATGTCTCCCGGCCTAGAAACAAGTTCATCATTGCTCGTTCCATCTTGAGCAAGGTCGTTAAATCACACTTCCCCGGATCTATTTATGATGTGTCGAGAATAATTTCAAAGGCAAGTGACTCTCTGATGATACTCCTTCCGGTTTTAATGCTTTACTAACTCAACTCAACAGATTTGGGGGTCTGGGCAAGCCAATCTCCAATGCTATTTTAACTATCTTTCGTTCTTAGACTCCGAGTGGCACGAATGTTACTATCCGCTGTATCAATACAACCCAAAGGGTCGCTTTAATGGTCCGAAGTCTATTACTGGTGTGGTTTACAAAAATTCTGTGTCGCAAAGGAACGTTTCGGTGGTACTAATGAGTGAACCCGGACACACTTGTCACTCGTTGAAACGTTCCACACCAGGTGTCAACACGGCCAGTGACATCCACGACTTGAATAACTATGTTGAACTTTGTACAAGCTCCTTCGAAGACTATCAGCAAAGAACAAACCAACCACAGCCCACTGTGCACGACTCTCAAGCCTACAAAGAACATACTACCACGTTTTCTATCAACGGCGAAGCACCAAAACGTCGAAAATCAAACAGAAAGAAGGACAGTACCACTAATAAAGTTATGAAGCCCAAGAAAATGAAGGCTACGGGAGCTCCGATAGAGCTGGTCTTTTCAAAGTTCAATTCGCCCTTATACGGAGAAGTTCAGGACATATGCATCAACCCGCAGATGCAAGAGATCGATAAGCATTTCATACCTCAGAAATAAAGATTACTATGGACACGTACAAAACATTTTACAATGGACTCTTTTTAAACGACTTTATTTACAATCCCACACACATGCACCCGAACACCCTGTAGTTTCCGCCGCCCCCCCCCCC